>JACDJE010000019.1:5313556-5426379 GCA_016647715.1 Pavo muticus | reverse complement strand
ACATGTAACATTAAGTTACTGTTAGTTTTTGGAATGGCTACTTTCTTAACAAAGCATAAATCTTAAGTGTTGGACTGCCGGCAATACATCTTTGCCCTGTTTCCTCCTCCTCTCTGTGAGGTTCAGACAGCCCAGTGCAAGCTGGTTCACACTGATTGGAGACTGGCTATCCCTGAAGCATTTCAGACAAAAACAGAGTGGGTTGCATGTGAATCATCACATCTGTTTGACATCAGGCCAGCTGCCATTTCCAACTGACATTAGGGCAACATTCACAAACAGCTTCATAAACATACCAGATAGCAGCTTACCAATTAGATTTCTATTCGGACGCTGGAATAGCACATTACCAGTTTTGCTGTTCCTTCCCCACTGTATTACTGTGTGGGCTGTGTGAAAAGGAAATGCGTTCTCTTTTTCTTACTAGAACGATCTGCAGACAGCACTTTCAAGTCAGAATATTATACTGAGCAGTTCGGCCACCAGCAGTAACAGCTACCTCAGTCGCAGCAAAAGAGCTGCCTAAAAGGTTTGTTTTTACATAGTGTGTTCTCAGGTTATGGTCTCATCTCTATTCTTTAGATAAGGAATGGTCTGTAGGTGTAGAAGAATTCCCTTCTGGAGCATTCTGGGGAACAAACACTTTGGTTTCTTTCACTTAAGTAACATCCAGACTTGGTTTAGAGACAACCAGCCCTGCTTCTTGCCCTATTTTCAATGACCATAATGTGACTGAAGCTCTTCTCAGAGGAGAGGAAAGAGGATATGGAGTAGAGTATCCACAGCAGCCCAAATCAGGTAGGAAGTCAGAGTAAAGCTACAAGTCATTAAATGCTGCATATGTTACAGTTATTCTGTGATAACAACAGTATGAGTGGAGCAGAAATTAAGTTCCCCATCCACAGAATTTTACATTTACAAACTCAAGAGACTGTCTTTTATTCCTGCTATTCCATCAAACACAAAAGCAGCATGAACTCCACAACAGACACGTGCATCTGCTGCCAGCTTCAGGATCCACAGATCATTTAAAAAAAAAAAAAATTTAAGCCCCCAAGAATCATCATCCATCTCCCTCAAAATTCAACTATTTACTTCTATCTGAGTTTAAAGAAAGAAAGAAACAAAGAAAGAAACAAGAATCACTCAGCAGAGATGGTGGCCCTTAAAAAGTTCAAGTGTAGAAAATCAAAAAGGAAGCAGTCCCAAGGTCAATCTATGGAAAAGAGCAAGCAAACCTGACTCTCTAGCTCAGACGACCAACAGAAGCCCACAAATTAATCTGAAATACTCTTTATCAGTAAAGTTAACTGACTGTTTCAGGGCAGCTACAGAAAAGAATTAACCCATTAAATAGCAAAAGGCAAGTCAGATGAACTTCAAATAAAGGGCCCAATAGCACGTGACTTAGAGTTCAACTCACCTCGGTAAGACTATTCAACTGGTAAAACATTTGTGGCTTGGGGATCTAAGCAGCAAACCTTCCCTTTAGGTTAATATTTTCCTTCTTCATGCTGATGCTGACCTCTAACACTCATCTTTACTATCTCTAGAATCTGTTGTGTTCTATGAACTACATTGCTAGTTATTAAGTTTTATTTTGCTTTACTTCATGTTAATCTGCTAGAGTATCTCCATCTGAGGCATCCAAGCATGGCATAAAACACAGAGCATTCACTCGTCCTTATTGCAGAAAGGGAATACAGCTGCTTCTGGTGCAGAACACAGCTGAACATCCAGCAGTACCAGAGAACACAAGAGGCAAGACAGCACTGAAGACTTCACCTCTGATGAATTAGCAAGAAATACAGGGAAGGCACCACATAATCGATCTTGTTGACAGACTGATATCATATCTTTATGAAACAAAGCTATTCCTGCACCGACATGCTAAATATATTTATCTTTCTACTAACCACATGCTCCTCAGGGCTTAATATATCATCCTTTAGGCAAAATATTCAGATCTTACTCTGGAACATCTCAGGATGAAGAGCTCGAAATCTTACCTAATTTGCACTAAAAAGCCAACCTGACTGGATTAAACCATGCCTTGTAGGTTCCAGTGACAGTGTCTTACAGAGCCACATTTCTGCACCCAAAGGGCAGCCCACACAAAATGCTATGCAAACATGTCTGACTTTCAGAAATACAATGGGTTAAGAAAAACTGCTCCAGAACAGTTAGAAATTGTGTCTTAATGATCTCCACTAGCAGAAAAAGCTATTTTTGAAGCTCCTTAAGCCTCATGCTCCTTTCCTAGCAGGCCACATGCTGTTGCAATTGAAGTTGCAAAAAACAGCATTTTTGTTGAAAGCCAGTGCATTCAAGATATCTAGGTGCTAGTGATCAAGGATCAGATGTAGAGCTTCTCCTGGAGATGCAGATTCCAGGACAGAAGAACTCATATGCTGTCACAGTCCATTTCCAGGATCGCTTTAAACTATCCAAGGTCCCAGAGCACTGATGGATGTAGGCAATAGATCAAACTCATCTAATGAAACAAGGCAGGATCTTGTTTATTTCATGAAGCAGAATCTTTGCAAATGTAAGCCTTGGGCACAGCATATGGTAAGCGGGAAAAATAAAAGCAATTTACTGGCTGCAGGTGCCTTTTGATGCCCTTCAATATGTTTTGAATTGACAACACAAGGTGAGCCAAAACATTCATAACTATCAGAGAGCATCACAGCCCTCAGGAGGAAGAGGAGCCTAGTAATGTGTCTATATGGAAGTCTGGATGCTGTATTAAGACCTTAAACAGCAATGAGCCACTGCCTTAAGTAGGCAATAAAGTATTGATCTCTGTACACCACTGGACTTAACATAACATTATTGAAATCAGTAAAGATTACACGAATTCAGATGGCAAGGTTTCAGTCCCTTTTTTCAGGTTGTCTTTCAAGAAAGATTCATCAATGGCACGGTACAGTCAAGTACTCAGGGACAGCTTGGATCAGGAGATTAGTAAGAAGAGATGCCCTGCCTGCAGAAGATTTGAATTGTGTCTCATGTCTTCATGAGTGAAGCCAGGGCCTCCATTAACTTTCCCAAATAACAGTTGCTTAACTCAAATCAATTTATACAACAAACCTAGAAATACTGGCAGCCCCTTGGTGCTTCTGTTGATCCTAAATTAATTTGTCAGGGTCTGGCCAGGCCATGAAAACTATTTTTTTTTCAGGCAGATAAAATAATTTTAGAAGAAGAGAAAGAGAGCTGCCCCGAGGAAGATCATTAGTGTCTTTCAGGCAAATCCCTAAGAAGCAATGCAGTGAGACGTTTGATCAAACTCTTACTTGAACACCCAGGCAGAGGAAGCAAATTCCTGTTCCTCAAAATTGCGAAAAAATGAAGCTAAATGCTCTGAAAAATAAGGCTCTCAGGTTCAGGGTGGGGAAAAACAGATAGATACAACAAAATAGCCAGTAAGCCCCAGGCGAGGATGGTTTACCTTAAAGAGTGGAGGCCTAGATTCAAGTGGCTTCCCCATGCAGCCATTATTGCACATATCCATACAGAACATGCTTTCCTCTTCCATAAGAAGGAAATTCATCCTAACGTGAAACAGGCAAAGAATTTGAACTTGAATGCTTTCAAACACTGTTGATTTTGGCACCTGTGATTGCAGCTGAAAACATGCAGTAGTATCTTATGGATCCAAGAAGACTAAGTTGCTCATGGCAGGGCAAATGTTTGGAAATGTATGCAATGCTGTATTTTGCCTACAGAGCACAGTAATAGCTTCACAGGCAATAGCACTTATCGAAACTCCCACCTTTTGAATTGCTTTTGAGGAGACACGAAAAAACAAGGAGAGGCTAATTTCCTCCTACAGGATGAACTCACATTCAAGTGATTCAGGATATACCAAAACCCGTAGCAAGTTTCCAAGCACAAGGTGGAAAGAACCAGCACCATCTAGTGCTCAAGAGCTGATGGAGCAAGCAGAGCACAAGTATCAAGTATCAAGTTTCTGCATTTTTTGTTATGAAAGTACAGGATACATAAATCCAAAGAGACTTAGGCTGTGCTCATCTTGCACGTAAGGAGTCCCTGCAGCAGACAAAAGCCCAGCAGATGTATCTGGTATTACAAGTGTACCTGGCATTACCTTGAAGGTCTTAAACCCAAATTGTAAGGTAGCAACAAGTTTCCAGACTGTCCAGAAAGAAGGCGTGCAATTTTGCTGCACTAGGCACTCCTTTATAAAGGCAGTTCAGAGAAAATATTTTAGTTTTATCCCTCCTTAATAAATGGGAAGTCTAGCTTATATTCTCTAAGACAGTTACCACTTTTAGTGACATAAATATTCTGCCTTCAGTTGCACTCCTGACTTCTAGAAGAATTAAACATCAGCCAGTAGCAACGGCAGCTCCGCTGCAGATCAGTCTTCTCCTACAGGTCAGTGCAGTGTCATGGATACTCACTGATGTCCATAAGCTTGCTAAGCATTTCCACAGTGCTCTGCTGAAATAATACCGCCTCACTCTTTTCAGTAGGACCCAGAACTACTTTTTTTTTTTTTTGCTATGCTAAGTACTGAATACTAGAAACCTAAATACAACTCTCCAAAACCAACATCACGTATCCAGATCCGCAGTCAGCTGTAGGCTTCAGGAGAAAACATCAATTACCAGCAGCAAACCCAGCTTCCTGCTGATAGTTAGAACTGCAATATGTATTGCATGACAGAAAATATAGAATGAGTATAAATGTCTGAATTTCTAATTACTGCTCCAGGTATTTTAATTACACGTAATCTCGACAGGAACTGAGATAAAAAGGTCACAAAAATAACTTAATTGCTGTTGATCACCTGAGACACAGAAGTGTACTGCAGAGCAGTGTTTTATAGGCACCATGTACCCTACTGGGACAAGACAAATGAGCTGCCACTACAACTGCTCTGTAAGACTCTGCCAATAGCCCAGCTGTGCTCCCTACAGAACACGTGGTCAACAATTACAGTTCCTGTAAGAGGTAGTACTCTCATCTTCCAATTCTGCGTTTATTATTAAATAGTTTAAAAAGGCAGTGAAACAGCTCCTACAAAGAAGTTCCTGGATGAGGCATTTCAACCTGCCTCAGACTACTGGCAGAATACAACAAACTCCATCTTTAAAGGAGTCACTGCTGAATTCAGGTCTCTTTCGAAAAGGCAATTTGCTGATACTGAGCTCAGACTTCATAATTAATTGAACAGCATGCCAGAGCACAAAGCTTTGAAAATAACCTTCTAAATGTGAATAAGCACCTTCGTTCTGGCTAAGCCTACAAAAAGCCCAAGACAAGAGATCTGGAGACTGAATCGTCTCACTAATGAGAGGGCTGGTGGTGTTACTCAAGGGGAGCGTGTAAAGGAACCCACAAAAGCATATTCCATCAGCCTTGGTTTGATCAACCTCAAATCCAACTGGTTTCAAAGACTTTCTTTTTCCAGTCAAAACAGTGGAAGTGAAAGATCTGAGAGTATATTGAGGAAGAAGCCAAGAGGAAAGGAGACATGCAAGATCAACCCCTTTAGCAGCGGTTTCCAGTGAAATCAAATTACACCTACCACAATACTGCACTCTTATTTCTCACATAAAGATCTAGCTAAGAGCTGTCACTGTTAGCCTCAGCTGTTACTAAGAATCAGGAGAGAGTTTTTCAGTAAAGCTGCTTTCAATCACAACATGCCAGTTTGTGAAAAGAAAGGCCAAACATTCTTCCAAAAAGGATGTTACTGAAATTATTCTAAATTTCAGAGTTAAAAGTGAAGCAAAACCATCTGTCCCACTAAGAGCAGCAGAGATGGAAGGTACTCACAGGTGACAGGTTCAGGGTCCAGACCTACACCTGGTGGAAGAGAAAACCTGGGTCTCCTGCACAGGTGAGGATGTTAGCCATTAAGGTAGCAGCTTAACCAAGGAAAAAATTTAATGTTGATGTCTTTCCCCTTCCATTCTTCATGAGAAGACTGAATCCATTCTAAAGAATAAAAAAATCTTCTCAAGTCATCAAGTTTTCTACAAAGAAAAGCTGTTCTTTAGTCAGATGCTAATAATCCATGCCTGACCTATCAAAAGACAACACTCGTTTCCTACCTTCTGAACCTTCTCCTCACTCCCTTGACTCTGAAAACCCTCTCATATCAGAGAATGATCTCTGATTCTGCAGAAGAACTTGAGAATCTCCTCTCAATGCTGCAAAGAGCAAATTATTAAAATGAGACAAGCTATTTGCTACATGGTATTAAAAACATCAACTTTCTGGAAAGTAAAATCCCAGAAGCATTTAAGCTATCAATACTCCTCTAGGACATTCTCAGAGGTACTAGCTGCTACATGTGAAGATCACCTCCAATTGATTGAACTTTGCACTTGGCCTCAGATCACCCCAGTAATTTTATAGAAACACCCCCTCACCACATGTTAATGCACCCATGAACATAAGAGCAATTGGTGAAGTGTCCATGCTTCATGCTGCTATTCCACTTTGAGCTTTACTAGCTGTGGGAGAAGAAAGCACGAACAGGCTAAAAACAGTCCAGAATTGCACACATTTTCTCCAGAAAAGAGGATAGAGAGTACTTCTGCCAAAGGAGGCAGTTTAGAAAGTGCTGCCACTACATACAACACTGGTTTGACTGTAGAACTGTTCTACAGTCTCTCACGTCCCCAGTTAACCCTTCTCCCAGCTGCACTATACAGCTTATAAATGAACTTGATGAAACATGAATAATACACAATGCCCATCATTAGTTCTTGTTACTCAGCAGAAAATCAATACAGGCTCTGTTACAGTGCAGGACACGCTGTTAATCTAGTCCCTTCACTCTGAGGAAGCAGCACCCACTGGCAAGCTGACAGCACAAAAACAGGTGGTAAGCTCCAGGCAACTGTTCTAGTAATAAGAATGTTGAAATCTTATCAAACACAAAGTAGGTTTTCAGAGATAGCTGGTGCTACAGTCCGAAGTTTGGGACATTTCCTTGTCAGGAACTACAAGATAGATCTCAGCCTCTCTCTTTGCCAGTTAAGGTGGTATCAGGACACTATAGAAACATCAGGAATACAGCACTGCTTTGAATTTTGTTAAAGCTCTGCATTTCACATGTACTGTAAAAAAACTCATATCTGTATTTACAGTAACTGAATGTGCTTCTGTTAACAAGATCCCCAACTTAGTTAAAAATACTGAGAGATCTTATCACCCTTATAGAGACTACGTAGTGCCAAGTTTACACTGGGAGAACAGGAACACAATTAAGTAGCAATATGATCACAGCATCAACACAAGAAAAGATGGGAACTGTTGGAAAATAATGTTTTGGGTCCTGCAAGATGATTTGTGCTCCCTTTTCTATCTGGCACCCATTTAAGAACTGTTCACTATGTGGATGTCCTGCGGGATGGTGAGCAATTATTTCAGAAGACATGCAAGAAAGAAAATGTATTTATGTGAAAATCAGCCCGGAATAAACGTACTGTGAAGAGAACAGGAAACTCTTCAAGCTACATTCTTCAGTGACATCTGTGCTGAGTCACATTCTGTATTGACTGGCAATTTATAGCATTTTTTCAATACTTGCTAGCTGTGTAGCAAACAAGCTCCCTACAGACGTGAATAGATTCAGCTCCACATGGTAGAGGACACATCTGAATTTTGCTGGCAGGACAGTGGTTCACTAAGAGTAAACAGTTGTTCCTAGGGGCCCAGAGAAGAGCAATGACAAAACCGAACACAAAAAGCTAAACACAGATGTCCCGGGTCTCAAAACTATGCTGTCAAGCATTGCTTTTTTCCATCTCCTTGGAGAGCCTTTCTCAAGTAGCCACACATCATTGTTGTTGCCAACGCCATTGAAGCAACCACCATCCGGGGCTCATGAGAACTATTTTGCAGCCCACAGAAATAAAACCTAACAGGCTGGCAAGAAGTGAAGAATACCAGTTTACCCAGTGGCTCAGTTAATTGTCTTTAGTGCCAGAACACATGGATACATTCACAACCAGGAAAATCCACGTGCTTTCACAGCCCAGTTCACAGTATGGCCAGAATACTATGGTGCACAATCTTTGGGAAATAGTACATAAGATGTGTCACGTTCAAGCAATTAATACCATTCTCTAGGAGATGCCCACATGTTAGCAACACTGTGAGCCCAATGCCCCGCTGATTTGTTTGTAGGGCCCAGCCTACGAAAGCGCAGAACAATATAAAGAAAAAGGAGCATTACCAGATAACATGTGGTGATAAGGAAGAGAAAAAGTACCTTCTCTTAAAGTAGCTTCTTGTGTGTCAAACAGAATGCTGACAGTGACTTACTGTAAACTCTGCCTGTTTGTACAACTGTGAGCCTTTCAGTACTATCTGTTCTTCTTGCACTGATTGATACCATGTTAAGAGTGTACAACAACAGACATTTTATGCCCAGTCTCATTAGGTGAGAAGAAAACAGCTCCTAACACACAGATAAATGCACATCTGCCTCCAAAGCAGTAGTATTCACCTATATGGACAAGTGTACTCCGTGTTGTGCATTCCTTTTGAAATTACCATAGGCTGTCTTTTTTCCCTCTCCAATCTACTCTAACAAAGCACCAACTCTGTGGGGAAACAAAGAGTGCTAAGAAGTATGGACAGCTAGTACAGGCAGGACAAAATGGAAAATGGCCAGTGAGTGAAAGTGTAAGTGAGTCACCTGCACCTCCTTCATTGTTTTTAGCAACTCAGTCTTCAAGTATTGGTAGACAGGTATAGAGTGGCATACCTTTCTCACTCCTCATCTCTAACTCACTGTTAGCAGTGCAGCACTTTTCTTCCCTGCAGTTCTTAGCACCTGAAGCTACTCCCAAAATACACTGCCTTCAAATTTAACCACAGGGACAATCTTTACTAAGATAAAATTATAACTGAATCAAGTGAGAACAATTGCTCCTGGGCTGCAACGGCAAACTTTATATTTATCTTGCGCATAGGAAGACAATGCACAGGAAGTGTTTCCAGAGGAGCTAAAATGATTTCAGAAGTTTTGTATAACATTATGGCAACGTAATGGCATCTTCTACATTAAAAAAAAATAAATCAAGTTTTCCATGGCAGCTTACCTATTCTCTTAATTTTTCAGTTCAAAAAACAAATATTCAAAGACTACTTTTTTTTTTTTTTTTTTAATCTTAGCAGGATACATAAAAACAAATTACATCCAGACGCTGCATGTCTCTTTTCTGTAAGCTCTGTGTTCCATGGCAGCATCTACCATAACCTACAACAACTAGAAAACCACGCTGAAGTGAGAGACCACACAGCACGGCTGGCCAGGAGCCCCCTCAAAACAGAAAACTCTAGGGGTACAATGCATTTCAACTATTTTCATGAGGTACCACAGCGCAGATTCATCCAAAAGAAGGACTACCACAGCAAATAATTCTATCAAGCCCTATTTCTCAATTTCTCTAGATGATTTGGCTAGTGTACCAGAATGCCTAGAATTCAAGTAAGCCATGCAGCCCTCTTATCACTGATGATAACTAAAGGGAATAGCTGAGGTAACGCAGAAAGTAAAAGGACTTGCTGGCCTACCTGGGGCAATTTCAAATAGATGTTTTCCAGGCTCATCAGGATTAGGTGGCAGCTCATTCACTTGATTGCCTTGCAGCAGAATGAGACCCTGCAAGGGACACAAACACCAGTGAAATGGGAAGGGCTATAGAAAGGGTAAAGAAAAGACAAACATAACAGACATTGTAAATTTAAGTTCGGCTCTTCTACTAAGCCATTCTCTTTTCCAACCTCACTGCATCTGAGCAAGAAAAAGACTTAAGCTGGTCATGCATGTAGCTCACCTGTCCTTTCTGGACACTTCTGGTCAGATGATCTTTCCTCTGGAATAGCAATACTCCAAGCATACACAGGCGATTCCTCTTTCTTTCCTTCACTAATCATTCCTTAGAAAAGTTTCTTCTTATATCACATCTACTCTTCTTTCACCTTTTCATTTTTCAATTAATTTTTTTAAAATAGAGTTCTAATTAACTAAACAATTGCAGCCCAGCAAGCTGTAAGAGGTGGCTTGCACAGGAGAATGTTCACTTTGACTGTCATCTCAACTTGTATGAGTTAACTAATAAAAGGTATAAACTGAGATAAATTTCAGCCTTTAGTTGCTCTCTCATAAAAGAAACTCATTTGACTTAAAAGCATTTTTTTCAAATTGAAGAGTTCGGAAGCAAGCAAAGCTGCAGTGTAGGCCCATCTCTGCAAAGTACTTTTAGGTCATAAGAGCATACATAGCAAAAATCTTCAGATCAGGTTCTTGGACATCTTGCTACAGATTTCAGGAAATTATGCAGAGCATTTCTACTGCAACCACTCCTTCTAGGGGACAACATGCTTTTCCAGACAGTAACAGGGAACCAGCTTACAGATGTCTAATCTGCTTCACACACTATAAACTACTTTAAACAAACACAACCAAAAAGATAAAAAAAAGATTCATTTTCTTAGCAAGAGTGTATCAGTTCTGACAGCTGCTATCACTGGTGGAATGACATTACTAAATTTAAATACATTGACATGTCCTTGCCCAGCAGCCAGACTGCATTAGCAGTCTTTCTTTGGAAATAAATTAATGATGGATTAAATCAGAGTCATTCCTCAAGGTCTAACTTGATATATACCAAAGCACGCCCCAGAAACAAACCTCAGTTCATGACTAAGTTATTCCTCTCTTCCTCAGGCAGTGGTTGCCATCCCTAAGATGACTGGACAGCTCAAGTAGTGCGCAATAGGTTACAGAGCTTCCAGTAAGCTAGAGGTTCAGATTCAATTTTTGGAAACAACTTTACCCTCTTTTAGGTTTGTTCCTTGAGGAAAAATCTTTAGAGACTACATAGCCATACTTTAAAGGTGTTATTGTAGCTCTTATCCCTAGTAAGTCCAACCGAGAAGTCCTGTCCCATACCAGGCACTTTGAAGCCAGAGTCTGGTAAGAAAAGCAGTGACATGGGGAATGCTAGTGGAAAGCTTCCTTTTCTTCACACGTCCCTAAATGCAGGTGGTTTCAGAACACCAATCATCTCAATTTTCATACACTGCCTTTCACACAGCCACTGTTAAAAACACTTACAGGATGAGACTGGGGAGTAGAACAGCAGGGTCCAACTCTGCCCCCAGATACACGCTTCATGCTAAGGATAACAAACTGGCTATGCTAACATCTTATATTTAGCTGAACAAAGATAATTTCTACAGTAGTTTTATTGACAAATTATGGAATAATCATAGAATGATGGGGGTTAGAAGGTACCCTAAGGACTACCCAGGTGGGTTGCTCTAAAAGTAATGCCTGCTATTTGTTTCCATGGAAGCTACAACAGATACAAAGAGCACAACACTATTTGTTACAGCGAATTCTCAGCTACACAACACTCCTTTTCAACACAGCCATCACCATTAGCTATGCATTTCACCAGTGATGAACAGGAGCTTTCATGCAGCACTTATAAAAATCTGCACCAGTAGACATGACCCACTGTTTCACAGATGCTATAACAGCATTGTTAATGAAATGCACTACCCAATGCCTCAGTGTGCTCACATCCACTATCTGGTCTCCATAAACGTTCAGCAAGCATTGCTTAATATCACTGGGTGCAATCTTTTCCACGTGGAGGAATTTGATGACACACCTTCACTTCATACACACTTCCATATCAGATGCCGTTGTATCAGACTGTCCTTCTGCTGCCATCTGTCACATGCCAACAACACGTAAGGGAATATCAGCAGGAAGGTTCAACCTCTACTGCCATCCTACAAAATCCACCTCTGATGTTGCAGACCAATAGAATAAAGGAGGATGCCCAGGGCCCCACCCTGCCTGGCTTCAAACATTCCCAGGGAGGGGCATCCGCAGATTCTCTGAGCAACCTGTTCCAGTGCCTCAACACCATCACCTTAAAAAAATGTCTCAAGCTCCCTGAGCACCTTTGCAGCCCTCCTTCTCGACCTGCTCCAACAGGCTCACATCTTTCTTATGCTAGGGGCATCCACGATGGTGTTATTTGGTGGGGGAGAGGAAGAGTGGAGTAGTTAAGTGAGAAGGGACAGCCAGAACTTACAGGTATGCCTATCAGATTTCTGCTCAGCTATCCTATACACTTATATTTTGTCAGCAGCCAACTGCAAACTGCTTAAAACTTAACTCTGTTGTTTGATACCTTCATAGAATCACAAGGTTGGAAAGGACCTACAAGCTCTTCTAGTCCAACCATCCTCCTATCAAAATGTGAACTGAAACGAGGCTCTCCTTTGGCCATCTGTCATTCAGAGCATGACCCAGAATTCTAAAACTGCAAACCTCCCAGAGAAAACAGGGAAAACTTGTAAAAAACTTTGGCTTTCTTCTCTAAGACACCTTTGATGACTGCTCTCCAGCTGACGTCTAGTGTAAAAACATCTCTGAAACAAAGTTACCACAGATAAACTGGCACAGAAGTATATTTGCAAAGGACAATGAATGTTTGAATTCATTATTAGGCCTCTGATAACAGCAATGCTACACATCATCCATAGTGATACTGACCTGTTTGCATATGTGTCATTATAACTAGTGCCATTAAGCAACACAGAGGAAAGAAAAAAACATGTTTGTTTTTCTTTTTTTTTTTTAACTGATGTGAGCTGAGCGCACCAATTGTTTACTGGTACATCTTCGTTTTAACAAAGTTACTTTATTTGCTATTATTTAATGCCATGCACAACAGTTACTAAGATCAGTTAAGATTCCAATACTTATGAAATCACTGCTATGGAATTGCTTCTCCACCTCCAGTGGCAGGAGTATCTGCCCTTAGATCCCCACAAAAAAGTTTAAGGAGCTATTGCACTTCATCAAACACAAGCATACAGTCTTGAGGGAAAGATGCCTGAGGAGCAGCTGAGGTCTCTTTGTTTCTGCAGCCCAGAGAAGAGACTAAGACCTCAGTACAGCCTACAGATTCCTCACAAGGTAAGTGGAAGCACAGCACAGAGCTCTGCTCTATGGAGACAGGGACAGAACCAAGGGAACAGCATAGAACTGCATTGGTGGAGAGTCAGGTAGTCATTACAAAAAGGTTCTTCACCAGAGAGTCAGGAACTGGAAGAGGCTCCTCAGGGCAGTGGCCACAGCTCACAGCCTGCTGGTGCTCCAGATGCACTTGGACAATGCTCTCAGAAATCTGGTTTTGTTTTTGAGTGATCCTGTGTGGAGCCAGGAATTGGTCTCAATGATCTGTGTGGGTGCTTTTCAACTCATGATATTCTGTGATTGTGAGTCTATGAATATCCAAGAACACTAAAACTAGCAATTTTCTGGAGCTATATAAGCTTAGACCATTTCATAGACTATAAGAGCAGGAAACATTAGTAGTGTGTAATACATATACTTGTATAACTCTGCTCCTTTGTCTTGTAAAGTTCACCCTAGACTTGAGAGAATACAGGCAGCAACTAGATGGATTTTACTGGCAAGAAATACTCAGAAAAGCTGTGATAGTCTGAGAGGACAGATGTTCAGGAACATGCAGACCATGAAAAGGAAGAAGCATTAAAATGCTCAGCTACCAGAAAGGATTAACTAACAGCTAGTTAATTCCTNCTTCCCCTTTCAGTTGTCCTTCCAGGTATCCCATGATAAGTCTCTTACAGGGAGAGCACATCACTGCCATCTTTATTCATTGACTACATGCAAATTCAAAGCTCTAGCAGGGCCTCCAGATAGCACTGCAGAACAGAGTGTGAGGGCTCAACTCCCGTACCTAAATTAGGGACAAGTGAAGAGTGGAGAAAGACAGTGCAGAAAGGTAATTAAGTTCCAACTGAGCTGTTTATCTAGAATAGTTGCAAATTAAAATTAAAGCCAACAGAACAAGATAGGCTTTCAGTATACTTTCCACCAAATCACATTGTTCTGTATTTTTATTTTCACTGAAATTATAAGACTTGCTGATGTCACTCCAAAGAAAACACTGGAAAGGCAGAATAAAATGCCAGTGCATCACAAGCTATTCAAAATGGTGCTGAGAGGTCTTGTAAACAGCTTCATCTTTGGAGCCCAGTGGCCAGAACACACTGAAGAAAGTTCCACTGCTTTCTGGCAGGCACAATTCAAGCCCACGGCTGATGCACTGAAGCTTTTTGTCATACAAAGTCAATACTGAGAAAAGATTAATGAATTAGATGCAGAGCAGCTTCTGTTCCCCTGGAAACTGAGGATGGGCATATTCTACCTCCTGCTTTGGGAATAGAAGCAAACTCATAGCTACTTTAAAAACCACTTATATTGACAGAGTTACTAAGAACATCAAAAGCTCTTTGCAGGTCAGTCCTTCCTTTCCCCTTTCCTCATGAGACACCTAAGAAAATATCCCAGAAAAGCAATAGCCCCAAGTTCCCACCCTAGCCTTCAGCACAGAAGTCAGCCTGATGGAATGGACTGTGCAGCTGCAACTATGGTACACACCACTACACACAGGTCAACTTCATGCACTGTAACTACTAAGTAGATCCCCCTCATTCCTGTAAATCCAGGGCAATTACCTGTCAGTATACCATAGCTCCATCTTTTCAGATATTCCTCCCTTGAAAACAATGCTATAATTTGCCCTACATACGTGGAAGCACAATCCTTTATAAAAATATGCAATGAAACACCCAGGAAAAAGCAACATCATTTAAGGTTTTTCTTGAAGCATTAGGGCATAATTCATTTTTTAGCTGTCAAATAAAAGAATGTGATCTTCCAGAGTGCATATAAATAATCAAACAGGCAGAAGATCAATGGGAATTTCAGTTAAGTTATTGATTTAGTTTCTGCATACAAACCTGCAGGCCATGCTTAACATTTAGAACAGATTTTTAAAAGGACAAGTATCTTTAGAGCTTAAGCAAATTAAGTATTACTATCAGTTGATTATATTCTCCACACAGCCTGTAACAAAGCTTTCTCAGGGACACACTGTCTTGCTGGGTCATGGCAGCATGCCTGTATTCTTGTCCCATCATTCCCCAGAAGCCCAACCAATAGCCATCTGTGAGTTCCAAAAGTACATCTTGCTTTTGAGATACATGCTCTTACCTCACATAGGGCACAAATCCTATTTTTACAACTGTTACAAGAGCTGCATCAACGAACACAAGTGTCCAGCTCTCATTGTGCTTTGTATACAAAGATGAGATGCTCATCTTCAAGCTGCAAAACCCAGCTGTCACTCACATGGTCCTGAGCAACAACAGATGATACCAAGTCCAAGTCTTTTCAGTCTTTACATAACATCCTATCCATAATGATGGATTGAATCCCTGACCAAATGCATGCAAGATGGAAGATGCTGCCAGTATCCTCATCCATCTGGCATAAATGTTTCAGGCTCACAAGGGAAAATCCATTTCAGTCCTCAGAATAAAATGAAATTTGCATGTAACAGTTAAACCACTTGCTACAGCTGCATGCTTAATAGGCCTATAATGCATGTGTGGATGGCAATGTTACCACACAGGCTGTCTGTCACTATGCCTGGACTGACTCATCAGGAAGCAGCAGCACAGGGATTTGATCTGGCTTATTCAATTACATTCCCTCTGTTCAACAACTATGGTTAGAGGCACGACAGTCAGAACAATGACTGTGAAGTATGTTACCTAATACACTACTTCAACTAGGAAACCACTTATCTCAAATGCTACAAGAATATCTTACAGGTATACTGAAGAACTTGAATAACAAATTCCTCTGAGTCATAAGCTTTATCACTGACTGTAGAGCAAGGAATCTTCCCCTTAAGATCCATAAATATCGAGTAAGAAAAGCAGAAAATCTACATCTGATTCCGTATTGACAATTACAATGTTCTCAGCTCTGCATTTACTTCAAGAGGGAGAACAGTGTTTCTACTTAAGCTAAACATGGCTCTCCAAAACAGAAGAAATTGACGCTAGATCAGAAACAGACAAAAAAAGCACACAAAATAGCAATAAGTTGGTCATGAACTCCATTTGCTAACACTTCATGAGAGACAAACATGGGTAGCGTTCACTGTATTAAACACTAATAAAGTTATTTCCTAGAAATCGTAAGATAAACACATGTGCACATGCAAATACTGTGTGGTGACTATATTACCATATACCAAACTAGCCTACGGCTAGTCAGCACACAGTTAATTAGAACCTAGGCCTTCTTTTGCAAGAATAAACATGCTTTATTGCACACATCTGCTAACTAATGACCCAACTGATGCAGCTTATCTGAGTTTGCCACTTTAAGTAGCCCTGGTGTGGTTCAACTTATTCAATTACCATCTATTGGCTGTTATTAAATCACCTAACCACTAACTGATCTCTCTTTACTAGCTCTTAAATATTCTGACACTACTCCCTTCCTCTGGCTGCTCTCTTACCACAGTCTACTTTGGGACAACTCTATCACATTGCCCAATACATATTGCACTGTAGGACTTAACCAAGGGTTTCCACAAGTAGTATTCTAGTACTCCCCCCCCTCCCCCTTTCCTTTTGTTCACTCACACTTTACATACTTTCTTCAGGACTAAGTGTTTTGAGAGTAGGAGAAATACACACTATAATCAGTACTTTGGTCTTCTTTCAATCTGTATCCCAGCTATGCACTCCAAAATTGTTATCTGCTGAAAACACTAGCACCTTTCATCCCTTAAGCTCCAATAACTCTACACATTTTACAGTTCCTACTTGTCTGCTTATATGCAGAAAGTAACAAATTTGTCAAGTTATGAGGATTAAAATACTCTCATAGCTCCAACTGTACTGTAAACCTTATGGAAGATTAAAGCCTAGCATTATCAGCTTAGGGATGTTGAAAATGTAACAAAAGAGCAGTAGGAATAGAAAGCTGCATTTATCCATTCCCCATTACTGAAATATTGGTTTATGGACCTCTTTATTCTAGATCAGGCCAGTTCAGGCACATCCACAGTCTCAGCAGGTCATACCATCACGTTACTCAGTTATAGCATGTTTCTACTCATACCACCAACCTTAAGACCATAAAAGCAACTGTTTGAAATGCATGATTTTTTAAAACTTCTTTAATGCTCTCACACTGTTCTTTAACACTTTTATACCTACCATGAGCCAGCTTCTACCACCTACCACCAAGAGATTTAGTTACCATTGATAGAGTGAGGTTCTGACTGAAAGCTTTATTGCACAGTGATAAAAGGCTTACAGCAGTTTCCCTTTCTCACATAACACAATTCCTTTCATTTAGCTCTGAAACAGTAACTCAGCCAGAGACCAAAAATCACAGTGACAACAGAAAAGTGCAATATTCACTGAGGAAAAAGAAACTGGTTGCAACTGCCATTATTTTGAGTCAAGGAACCTCAACGAGAGACTCAGAAGACTTTTGCATTTGTGCAGCCATGGTTCCTTTGTAACTGATACTGCATAAGCAAACAAAAAATAAAGGATTTAGCCTAGTACTAGCTAAGAAACAATCTCCTCCCTGATAACATCATGTAAGTCAAAAATTTAAACATGCAGCCACTAACATCTGCTTTATTAGAGGAAAAAAGTAGTATTTTTAGCAATTATCTTACTACGCTCACAGTAAAGTCCTTCTCCCTGACTTTTCACTAGTTGTCCACAAGCATCTTTCCAAAAGGGATCAGAGGGAGAGAGGGGCAGGCAGGAAAAATACCTTCCCCGGCCCTTCCTTTCATTTTTTGCTGCAAACACATGCAATAATGGCTAATAGCACAGCCTTACAGGCATGCAAGCTTTTCACAGTAAGAATAAAGTCAGAGCTTAATGCTTCATTCACGTAGCTATAACAAGCCATAGACAGTACTGCCTGACAAAAAGCCAGCAAGCCCAATAAGCAACCAGCAATGAAACAATGCTGAGAAAGCATCCCATTCTAACCTCTTGTTCTTCACAATATGGAACTCTAGCACTGCACCTAACCAAGGGGAGCACCAAGCACAAATATTTTTGCAGAAGTCTATAGCTGCTGAAGAATTTAACACTTGAAGCCACCTTCAGTGATATTCCCTGCAATCTACACAACTCTTACTGTAGATAAATAAAAGCAATATACTGCATCTTCTGCTATATTCTGGGCATCTTTAAGCAACAGAAGATCTTCACTGTTGCAACACTCATCTGTTTCACACAGTTTTTTTCCCTATTTCCCTCTGATCCTGTGTGCTTCAAACTAATAAATACAACCCACCTCTTCAAACACTCTTTCTTACTGCACTGTTAATATGCCAGAACAGCAATAGCAGCATGCTGCAACAACACTGTGGAAAAAATTGAGGTTATTTCTTAGGCCTGCAGAGTGCTCAGAGATAAGAAATCATTTGTTTCTGCACTCTACCACAGCGCAAATACAAAGTGTCAGGTCTTTGTAAGTCCCTCTCAACCAGATGCAACAGGTACAAAAGGAATGAAGGACTAAATATGATGTATGGGTATGCTCATTTAGCCTCAGAAGAGGAATAGTTATTAGTTCATCCCCTCATTTAGCAGAAACATTAATTTGGTACATCTGTTCTAAAATCCCAACAGGGGCAGACCTAGTAACAGAATCAAGAATCCTAACTGCAGATAAAGAGATTAAAATCAGTTACATTTTGAAAAAAAAAAAAAAAAAAGATTGCTTATATTTAAGTTTTCCCACCAGCTCCATACATGCTGATGCTTTCTGAAAGAGAAAATAAAGTTCCAGGATGTTTGTATATTTATCAACCACCCTATTCTCCTTAAGTCATTTTGGAGATATGCATTTGATATATTTCAAACAAGGACGAGTTGGTGTCACTCTGCCATGCAAAGTTTACTCTGCCTTATAGTCTTCTGCACCAGTTCAAGGCCTGCAGAAGTGTGAAACAAGTCTAACTACATTTGTTTTATAAACTGCCATGAACTGCACCAGGGAGAGGCCAAACCACTTCATATGCAGCTGTGATCTCAGCCTGGGAGGGACCCACAGGTGTTATTTAGGGCTTTAATGATATTAGGCTTACGTAAACATATACATACAAATACCTCCACACACCCCTGTTACAGAAAAATCAGTTCTTTGTTTTAGTAACAACACTACCATAGGAAAGCTTGGAACATCAATGACTTTAGCAGTTACTTGGATATCATAAGCATACAGATTTTTGAAGTTTTTTGGAAGTATAATATAACCTGTCAAGATTAAGGCTTTCATATACATAGAACTGTTAAAGAAGAGTAGAAACTGCTATTATGAACTTCATGGGAGTCGAGATGCATGTCAGATTGTCTGCCACCTGTAGGAAGATAAGATCCCACCCCAATCATCAGAAGATAGAAGGAACCACACACAAAATGTCCCCCAGTTCTAGGAGCCAACTACAAAGTAAAACATACAGCATTAATGAATAGCTTCAGCAAGGTAGGGAGGCTGGGCTCAGGAGCTCTCCATTCTGCAATAGATGGCCCACACTTGCATACTCCTGCCTGTGCTCATTAACAGCAAGCAAAACCAGGAGACCGTGATGGGAGAGAGAAGAAAAAACATCAAAGCATGAGGCTGCCAGACATACCACTGAGATATCCAACTGGCCCACAGTAGAAACAGTACAAGCTGTATCATGATGAAGTGGATGGACCAGTATGGGAGAGATCCAACATGAGCCTTTGAGCTCTGCAGATAGCATGCCACAATATCACTGCACCATGATGTTTCTGAGTCAGCAAAATTTAACAAATATAAGCCTGCATTCACTCACACTCCCCTGTATTGAAGTCAAAAATCGCTCCCCAGCCCGCTGATTAGTTTTTGCTATTAGACACACACTCCAAGCCAGACAGCACAAAGCCTTGCCTAGATTCTTTTCCCTCAGAATTTGCATAGAACAGCAATAACTCCCAGGCGTATACACAACACACTAAAACTCATAGCCCACTCTTAAGTCCTATGTGCTGGCATATAACAAAACCCACATGCTCTACCCACACAAGCTAGCTCTAAGCAGCTGGCTCACCTTTTTCTGCTTAGCAATGGATTGAGAGATAATGAGTCTCAGCAAACTAAGCAAGGCTTTTCACTCTCACCTCAGCAACCTGGAACTCCATAGCTCTTCCTGTCAAATTCCAGTCACACAGATGACTATATTAAGATTTGGAGGTCAGAATAGGATAATGAAAAAGCATCCATGCGAAAACTATTTCAGTAGAGAATTGGCTTAGGTGAATCAAAACCACAGAAGGCTGAACAATTAAATGGTTTCTCACAAAACACATTTCATTCTCAAACTGAATTACAGGACAGTATTCACATTCATAGGCTTGCCAAAAGCTGGAATATTTAGAAGATTAATTTAAAACACTGTTTGTACTGAGAGGTTTGCTACAATGCAGCCATTGTAGATTAGTGAACATTTGATTCCATTGAATTGGCATACTTTCCCATTTTCTGGATAAGGTCTAGGATTACAAACCAATCGATTCCAGCCCATCTCTTCCCTGCAGATCAACAACAACAACTTGGAATGGAAGGCACTGCACCTTTAGGAAAGCAGATCAGACATTCCAATTCAGAGGACTGTGCAAATACCTTCTAGGATGTAGCATTTCACTCTTTCAATACAGTCTCCTGTTAAACCCAGTACTCCCTTCATATTTGCTACTCCCATGTAAACTTTGTTTGAACTTCTAAAGACTCTGAAAGCACTATCAGGTACAATAATAGTCAAGTTTTCTTGGTTAAATTATAAGCCTCTCCTCCCTAAGTCGTCTTGGGCTGATGTATTTTGCCTGAAACATAACAGCCATCATTCATAAAACTTCTTCCACTGAGACCTGTGACTGTACTACTGGCATAGACAAGTGCTAAATTATTTCAAAAAGTTATTCCAGCTCCCAAATCTAATTTCAACTGAACATAGAAGGAAAAAGTAGCCCACACTAAGAAAAAACAAAGTTAAAGCACTAGACT
Organism: Pavo muticus; assembly: GCA_016647715.1. Classification (NCBI taxonomy): domain Eukaryota; kingdom Metazoa; phylum Chordata; class Aves; order Galliformes; family Phasianidae; genus Pavo; species Pavo muticus. The sequence goes on along the minus strand of JACDJE010000019.1, from coordinate 5,405,396 downwards.
TGGGAGATGCAGATTCATTTTCCCACTCAGAATTTCTCATAAGAACATGGGCAAATCACAGTCTCTGCATCTCAGTTTCCCATGAGCAAATTCAGACTAATAGCCTCAATTCAGCTCAAGGCAAGATTTGCTGTGAGAGTAAATACATTAAAAACAAATGGCACAGAACAGCATTAAAACTATCTATTCACACTAATGTCAGCCATTTTCTGGAGAAATAAGCCTTGTTTCTGGCCTGCAGTTCCTGAAAACAGCAATCAGACAGCCTAGAATGACTGACAAAAAAAAACACTGAACAATGTGCTCTGCTCAGTCATTAAGAGTGCTCAAATATGACAACCAGTAGTATGGGAGCAGCAAGAGACATACAGGAAACAAAAATAAGTTGAAAAGCAATTTTCAGTGGGCAAAAAATCCTCTACCTTTTGCTTTTCATGAACAAACAGCAGCAGAAGACTCCTTACTTCCAGTTAAGTAATGGAATCTCTTGACAATTAAAACTTATGAGGAATTCCTTCCATACAGCCAGTGACAGGCTACTATTTATTACGGGCTATTTTGAGTTGGTAACTGAAAGAGAAATAGTACATCAAGTGGCACTGACATTACTGTGATTTCAGGCAATGAGTTTTCTGCAACTAGATTTCTTCATGAGGAAAGCCACAGAACTGACAGGAAACATAATTAAACCAGGGAATATTTTCTCATGTTCTCCCAAGCTCTACTACTTGCCTGCATGACAGCTAAGTCTCCTTGAAACATCTCTTCCTGTGAACATTCACAGTGCTTAGAGCAACTGAAGAGAGCTCTCAGTCTAAACAGTGACCACGATCCATACAGAAGTCACAACCAATATGCCCTACTGTTCTAAAATAATAATTTAAAAAGTAATTTTACCTGAGGTTTAGTTTCCTCTTCATCCTTATAATAGAAGAGTTGGTCTCCACGCAGCACAAACCACCGCTGTTGCCAGTTCTTCATAATGCTCCTCTGTTTCTTCAGCCAGCCACACTTCACCACACGTTCTTGAGGGTTAGGAGAAGAAGGTCTGGAGGGAGGCCCAATCTGCTCACCCATCACCAAACTCTTTGATCGGGCTGAAAAATAGATTACAAAGCAAAACAGTGAATTAAGGATTAGCTTCTGTCTCTTCTCATCTGTTCCATACCTTCTTCTCAGGCAAGAACAGACCACTAAGTGCATTCTTCTTTCAACACATATTTACTTTCAAGGTGTATATTGAAGTTCATGACAGTGAAACAGAGTAAATAACCTTTTGGCACTGCCCACTGTAGCAATCTAAGTGGCACAATAACTCCACCAAGGCTTCACTGCTTACAGTACATCTTTCTTCACAGAAAATCACTTCCCTCCAGCTCTACATTGGAACAACAGCACTGCTCTCTCCAAAAGCAATATTTACCCAGTAAGGGTGACAGAAGAGAGGGGAAAAACAAAGTATTCTCATCCCATACACAATTACTTACCAATGTGGCTAGGCAGTGAAAACAGCTGCCACAAGAAATTCAGAACAGAGAAGGACTTAAGTAATAGTCACATATAGATAATGTAGCTATCCAGATTGATTAAAATCACCTAGTCTCCTAGTTTCTGACCTTAAAGCAGAGAAGCACAACGTAAATGAAAAAAGACAAAACAGAGAGGAAAGTAAGAAAATCTTAAGAAAGGACTCAGAAGAAAGGGCCTACTGCCCTTTCCCTCCTTTTTCATCCCATGTGCCTGCATTAAGAATACTGAAGACTAGGGCATATAAAGCCAGTACAGATTGATTATATATTGCAAGCAGCAAGCCAGTCCTCTAGGATATAGAGGTTATATGATCTCCTAAGTCTATTTCCTTTGGATTCACGAAGTATCTTATTATAAGTTATTTACTATCCCAGGGCATTTTTCTTCATTAGTACAAACATGATCCTGTTCCTTTACATTGTCTACTTACAGTTGATTTACAGCACAACTTAAAACTGCCTGATACTTTCAAGAGAACTATATTAGGCTTTGTCTTGTGCCTCAGTTAAGAAAAAATATCAGGATTCAACCTATAACTGTTTCCTACTTGAAGTTCTTCTTTTCAGTTTCACTCTTAAGAACTGATTAAAAAGTTGAGATGTAAGAACTGTTAATAGTGTTACAGCTTTTTCAGATCATCTTTCCCTTATTTTGGCTTAAACAATCTGTTGAATTTAATCTGAACTAACCCTTAGTTTCATGCTAGTGAAGTCTGCCAGCAAACACAGCGTACACTAAAGTAACCTAATACTGCTCAATCATTACTTTTACACACCCAAAGCAAACAAAATCTTAATATAGAATTCACTTAAAATCATGCTCTGATGTATCCAGGCTTATTCTCAAGGCTTACTCCCTGTAGTCTGAGCTCTAACAGGAAGGAGTTTTCATTCCAGCAAAACACAAAGAACCTCTTGTCCTCCACAAAGCTGCCCAACATCTTCATGCCTTCCTAGATCTCTTTCTGGAAGCACAGTGCCCTCTAGGAGGTGGTTACTAAATTACCACTGACAACTTCACCTCTTATCTTCTATCGCCCCCAACACAAAATTTTGTATACGTGCAGCAAGAAAACAGACTTCTCACATTTAAATATCTATTGCAGAGATACAGAGGGATTATGAGAAAGAAAAACCTCTTCCTCACCTCAGGCCGTGTTTTACAAGGACCCAGGTGTCATTTGTGTGTACTGACAGTCCCAGACTCCTTTCCACATTCATGTTACATACCTTATTCCAAGGATGTACCTTTCAAATTGAAACTGTAATGCATCTCAGACAATGTCTTACCAGACTAATTGGTTAGGTTAATAGCTAATACCAAAAAAACCACGCTCCAGTAACTCAGTCATCTCCTCTCTAAAGCACGTCTGCACTCTCCAGACCAAGCATGTGATTCCCAGCACCTTCCAAATTTTTTCTTCCTGACTTGCATAGTTAGACAAACCCTCTCCTTCCCTTCCCCCACCAACAGAAGGTACTTTTAACTGGAAACTACCTTTATTTTATCATATATATTGACAAAGACCCACTAAAAAGATACCATCAAGCTTCGATACATCTGTCTTCTCTCATATACCCTTTGGCATCATTTTCACAGCCTTACCTAGCAGCAAGTTATTACAGGGAAGAGTTAAGGCTCTCCTGATCAGCCACTAGAGGACGTATACCCTCATTTTTATTTTAAGCAGCACCACATGTTAGTCAATTGCAATGGCTGTTAATTCTCCATGCTGTCTTAGCTTTCCATTTCCTTAGAGCTTCTAGTCATGACTGTAATAGTTAATTTCATTACAGAGGTACTAGCAATCTTACCTATAAGTCAGCAACATGGATCAGGGAGAAATTTGTAGAAGGAATTATTTATAGCTAATAACAGCACTGATGTTTTTATTGCATGCTTCACAGACTACAAATATTGTATAGAGGTCAGAAAAAAATTTCACATCAGTATTGTCTGCCTGTATTACTGCGATCGAAATATCTGCCCTGATAACCTGATACAGTTCATCAAGTCCCTCATCCTTAATGTTGGATATATATTCTTTGCGCTCACCTATTTAACAGAATTATTGAATAGCAAAGCATAAAGAAAACAACAAATCAATAACTCAGACTCACACTCAGCAAATACTTCACATGCTCTAGAGTTCTAATTGAGTAATGCTTTTTCAGTAACTCCAGTTTGGAGTTACTCTTCACATTTTCACCAATTGATTATTGATTCAGCCACACAGAAAAGCTCTAAACAGAAATCGGGGCAAAAAGAATTCAAGCACCCTCTGGAAAAGCTGCTTAGCATTCACTTAATGCAGAGCAGCAGTACTGAAATGCCAACTGCAGGACATACCCACTCAGATGCAGGGAAACAAACAGTTACCACACATCAAGATTACAACAGACCATGTATATCCATACCTTCATTGTTCCATAGCTGGTACCTGCCAACAATTAGCCAAGCATCTTTTTGGAATGACGTATCATTAAATAACAAGAATCAGAGCTGCAGACCATGAAAATACTTGCATGACTGGAAGCGATGCTGGCATATGGACATTCTCATAGCTAGATGAAATGGGAGGAGGGACTATGAGCAGAGACAGTCAAATAAACAATATCAGCTGTGCCAACACTTGGGATACACCAAATAAGCCAAAATCCTACACTTGATTGTCACATCTTTAATAGTAAACTACAGGATTATCCCAAGGAATGGACTGACAAAGTCAGAGACAAGATGCTGTTCCTTATGGAGACAGGAATCCTTATTCCCATCTCAACTTGGAGCTATTTAATTTAAGACTACTCTTTGTCTGCCTCTTCCCATTAATAAAGCACCACGGACTTCTACAAGAGTTCCTCTGCAATTCAGACCTGCCTCCCAGCAATATGCATATTACCACTTTCTCATGACCTCCACTGTCTACCTTAAACACGCATATAAGCAGAGATAACTTTCTCTGCTACAGTTCTCTCTTATCCACATCATCCCCTTTTCCTGAGCTCAATCCTGCCTAAAAGCATTCAATTATCTCTTCTGCTCCCCTTTCCCTGCTCAGAGCTCTGAACACCTATTGCAGATCTAAACAGTCAGTGAGAACCTACTTAATCAGGAACATCAAAAATCAAATCAATGCAATTCAATACCAATTAAAGCTCTGGTTCTTTGAAGTTTCATAGGCCGTTAGACTAAATCAGTACAGCCATTATAATCAATTCTGATTGACCACCTGTCCTCCAGCACAGACACTTCACTCTAGTGCTCTTTCATCCTAATGACTTAGTGACACCACATTATTTCTGAAATAGTCTTTGTTTAAAATATTACTCATAAAAGGAAGATCTCATACTGTAGTCAATATTGTCTGTTCTTTAATATACTGTTTGAATAAAAAGGGGTGCACTAGCACCATGAGATATTGCATTTCCTTCCAAAGAAGTTGGGAAAAATTATTTCCTTCATATTTGCTTTCTGTCTCTAGCACACATCTACGTTTGCATTTCATTGCTAAGATACCACAGCCAGTCAGCAATAAAGAATCCAAGACACTTCCACAACAATTTCAGAATTTATCATCTTGAAATATAACAAAGAAATTAAAGGCAGAATGCTTGAAGTTATCAGTGATAAGATATCTAGGCAACTAGAAGGATATCAGTTTAAATAAACTAGCAGTGACTTTTTGTTCCCTGAAGCCAAATAGAGTCACAATCGGTACAGAACCATCAGGTTGCTACATAGCCAAGCATTTGCCACATTTTGTGACCTGGAGGACATAAGTTACATTCAGACATACTACCCTAACAGCAGGACATGATTAAGGCCAAGACAACATGCTATGTTATACCACCTTCCCTCAATTTGTTGTGAAGCCTAACACAATCTCACATCACCAAAAAGGACTCAAAAGATGGACTCAAACTACAGCCTGCACATCTCCCGAACAAAACAAACCCTGCCCAAGAGTGCCAGCTGCACAACAGAAAGGCTGCAGTCAAAGCCTGGTGAGTAGAGCCAACCACAAGGACTCAGAGATCAGTCAGAATAAAATAGAGCCTGAAGGATGACTGCATATATGCCAGCATCCTTGTGCTGGAAGAATTAAGAACTGCATCACATCCACTTGGGACTGCAGCATCTCCTCAGACATGCCTGGACATAGCTGGCACAACTGAACACTTCAGATAGAATAGAAAAGCTCAGAAACCCTACATTCTACAGTGCATTTGTGAAAGTTTCCTAGCACATTCTTGGTTTGTTAAGTTATACCAGCAGTAAGAATACAATAAAGAGACTCACTGTTAAGCAGCCCAGCTTCTTCTTTGATAACAGGGAAAGAGAAAGGAACTGCATGCGTTCCAAGGAGTTGTGAAGAATCAGGCTGTATAAATTCTACATACCAGCATATTTTAAAGGTACGCATCCTGGCAGAACAAGAGGCAAGATTTCCCACTAGCTAGCAGGTTAGGACACCCACACAACACTGCTGTGTATATAGCACCATCAGGTACTGAAAAACGCAGAACTCCAGTGCCATGAACTCAGGTTTCTTCCAGGGTTTGCTAGCTCAGGCAGAGCAACACTCATTTAAATTTGCCTACAGCTCTCCCAGAGTCAGACCTAGCTCAGATCTGATGCATGTATCTTCAGTAAAAATGCAGGATCTTCCTCGTCAAACATGTTCCATCTTCCCAGTTTCCACCTATATTACTCATTTATAGGACACTAACAGAATCCGAAAAGGCAAGACACACACTAGCTTGATGGTAGTTGCATGAAGGAATTAGTCTTTCATGTAGCATTCAAATTAACCATGACATTTCACCCCCTTACAAGTGGAGATCTGTTTCCAAACCATATCATTAATCCAAAACAGTTATTTATGTTGATGTCCCTATGAAGACAACCAAAAAATCTCCCTATTGAAACAATAGTTGAGACTGAGCACAGAGGCATACACTCCATAGAACAGACAGTAGATGCTTTTGGTAACAGACTTATTATAAACTAGCTCTTCAATGATGAGTCACTGAGTCTTAGCTGTTGCACCCATTTATTACTGCTCTCAGTATGTGGAGTAGCAGCCCAGCCACATCTGTAAATAGCAAATAAGAATGCACAGAGGACACGTTAGTTAAGCCCTTGTAAAGAGAAGACTTAGTACAAAGAAGAAAAACATCATCCACTTAGCACACTAACTACTGCCCCTTTAACCTTCAACAGATTATATAATATAGGGAGTGTAACAGTTACGGTTTCCTTTCAATGTCTGTTACTCTGCTCTGATTGTGCAGCAGCATGCACTCTGTAGAAGAATGCACAAAAAACGTACAACCATTAGAATTTGCCTTTCCCTCTCCCAAATTTTTCTTAATTAACACTGGCATCCTTTCTCTCCCAGAAATAGGCAGATGAAGTTTGGCATATTAAGACATTTAGCACAGCCTTGGTCAAGCCTATGGGTATACACACAAAACACAAGGAGCAATGCTTTGTGCTTTTCAGGCAAGGTTACAACACAAGCTCCTGCCATTAAGTGAACACTAGTCACTCACATAACACTTAAACACTTTATTTGTTAAGCACTGAAAGGGACTGGCTAGCTGGCCAGTTTGTTACAGATGTCAACATATCTCAATAGATGGTATGATCAGGTTAGCTTCATCATCAAGAGAGATTCAATGACTTTGTTTCTTACCTTTTTTCTGAAAAAGCAAAGCCTAGGATATTTCTACCTCTTCTTCTTACTAATCATAATTAAACCCTGCAATCAGTACATCAGAGCCCCAAATTCAATCTGCTGTGTCCTTTGTTATTGCAAGGATAAGTTATGGACCATCGATAGGCAGCCTAAGTACAGAAACCCATTCCCAGCAAAAGTCCATTTTAATGTTCAGGTCTGCACCATGCTGTGATAACTCCCAATGGAACCACTACACACTGTTCAGAGGACAAGAGAGCACTTAAATTATATCCATTTGCTGAGTCACTTTAAAGCATGCCCCTATCATTAAAGGGCACTATAAGTCTATAGCAATGCCAAGCACAAGTTTCTGCTTACAGGGAACTTTGGAAGCATCTCCTGAAAGCCATCCATCATCTCCATCTGGTTAGCTAGAACTGCCTACCTGACAAGCACTGTTAAACTCACATCCCACTGCTGGCAAAGCTCTGTAGTTCCTTGGGCAAACACACTGAGGTACAGCTCACTGTTTACACAGGAGTGAAGTTTTACTCCCTTCTTCCTACACCCACACTCCTATTTCCTTCTGATCCACCCAGCCTTATGTTCCTACACTTCATCAACAAGCTCAGCTCTTTCTATAAGAACAGTTACTCTTTGGATTGCCAGAAAGTGATCTCAGATTTTTCTCTCCCTACAATTTTAGTAAGACAAATCAGTCAGAGGTGGATGCCCCATCCCTGAAGGCATTCAAGGCAAAGCTGAATTTGGCTCTGTGCAGCCTGATCTAGCGGTTGGCAACTGCGTCCGCAGCACGGGGGCTGAAACTAGATGATCTTTAAGGTCCTTTTCAACCCAGGCCATTCTGCGATTCTATGATCACAGAAGACTGTATAAATATATTGCGTCCTCTCAACAGTGAAAGCAGAGATGTCCAACTCACAACCTTGCACAGCTCACACTGCATCCTCCTCCCAACCCCACACCATCATGGCAGTGGCTACCCAGCACCAACTCAACATCAGTGCACTATTAACCATACTTGGGCTGAAACCAGGGCATGGGGAAGGCACAGTGCAGGGCTAACCTGAAATATGGTAATTAATTTTAAGCATTTTGATACATTGGCTAAACACAGTCCTGTGACTGGCAAAAACATATGCAGCTGTGCTTTCCGTTTTGATAAAGAAATTTGAGAATATTTCAAGACTGCCAAAAAAGTTATTAATTTTTTGTATATTTGCAACTCCATTTTCATTCAACACAAACACATTTTTCAAAGTGCATACAGAGTTGCAATCAGACATTCAACTCAAAAACCTGATCATGTCCCTTTAAAAGACTTCTATAAAAGAAAGATATCCCTCATTCACAGTCACACCTTATTCATGTCACTGCTTTTGGCAGTATGCACATTTGTGAACAACTACTGTCAAGGATGAAGCACAGGAAAAGTAGAATTTCATAAAAAATTTCTGATGAGCACCTTGAGAACTCACTATGAATTGCAGCCACTTTGATCAAACCAGACTGATGCATTAGTTTCACAAAAACAAGGCCAAACATCCCACTAGTTTTACATTTTTATTAAAATAGTAAAAGCAACAAAAATTTAAAAACATACTTAATAAATTTTGTTACTTATATATTATGTATTCTGCAAAGGCTGCTCCGAAAGTGATGCCTTCATACCATTTTGTCATTGCACAATAGATGGCAGCAGAGAGACAGATGACAAAATGGCATCTGATACGCAAGTGCACGCGAAACAAAGGTGCAGCACTCAATTCCTCCATGTGGAAAAAATGGCACCCACTGACGCTTGCTGAACATTTATGGAGACAGAACACTGGATCTGAGTACAGCAAGTGGTATGTTTTAGCAGTGGTGACAGTGGGCCACCTCCACTGCTGCACATCTTGGCAAGCATGGCATGCAAGCTCTTGTTCATAACTGGTGAAAATGCACAGCTAACAGTGGTGACTACGTGGAAAAATAGTGTTTTGTCTCTGAGAATTTGCTCTATCAAGCAGAGTTACTGCGCTCTTTGTATCTGTTTCAGTTTCCATGAAGATAAATAGGAGGCACTACTTTCAGAGCAATTTACATACATGCAGCCCAAGACAACTCCTCTTCACTCAAGGTGGGCCAGGCAAGCCAAAAGGTTGGACACACGAGTGAAAGCCTCTAGTTATCCTCCCAGTGGGTATGGCTTTAAGACTTAAACGGCTTCACCAGTCATAGCAGACTGAGTGGCCAACAAAAAGTTCTCATCATAACATTCGTATTTTAGCAAGAACCATACCATAAGCTTGTCCAGCACCAAGCACTGTGGAACCAAGGCTGTAGCTCCTCAGTACTACAGATACAGCACACAGGTCTGCTACAGCTTAACAGCTCAAGCTATATATATACTCCACATTCACCTGTGTGTTTATAACATATTTGCTACCTGCGACACACAAAGCACATGGTCCATATTATTGAGATACAGCAGTAGCTGCCAGCATGGCTGTTACCTTACACCAACTAGAACCATTTGTCTGTCACACTCTGTACACTCCCAAAATTATTTGGAACTGAAAAATACTAACTAGAGATACAAAAAACTTCATCAGGACCTTTTGTCGGCAACAGGCAGTAACACTGAAGTAACACTTCACTGCCCGGCCACTTTCAGCAGTAAAGCCTCCCCAGATTCCTCCACAACTTTATATTCCTCATTTATCTAATCCCAACATCAAGCAGGTATTAATTCCTACACAGTTCTTAGGGAATTATACCAACAGTGCAATGTGACTGTTTCATTGCATCTTTTTCCAATGCACAAACAGTGCCTATTTCCCCCTCTGTACAACAGGTTACTCGGTGACTTGACTTAGTGACAAGTTGACTGATTTGTGGGACAAAAATAGAAATCTGGGAATTCTTACTACTACATCTCACACTCTGGGCATAAGTACCTCACTTAAATTATTTGGCTGTGTCTGTAACAAGATATCACTAGTTATTAAGGTTAAGGTGGTTCCTACTAAACTGGAAGTGCAAAAAGGGTATGCATTCAAGTATGAAATCCCTTACCTACAGTTCTCCCACAGAAATCATGATAAATCCCATCTTCTCCTCTGTAGCATCATCAGTTCACCTTAGAACTACTGTATGAAGCTTCCTTGATATTTAACCTATACAACATAGATTTGTGGGTTTTTTGTTTTTATGAACTTCAATATAAATTCAAAGACGACAACTATCCTACAGAAGCACCAATAACTTTAATCACATGCACTAAGAGAAAAGATACTCTGAGGAACTTTTTTTTCCACCTCCAAAGAACACTTCACACCTCCTCTCTTTAGTTCTTCATTAAGGTCAATTCACTCTTTTGGCCATGAGGGACACACAGAGAAGCCCGTGAAAGGAACACATTAGAAACACTCTTAGCATCAGTTTCCCTCCTCCACATTAGCTTTATATACCTTGAACACACACAGGCCAAGGCAAGGATCCTTTCCTCTTCCACTCACCAGATGGTTCTTACTGTAGCCTCATCAAGGGGTTTCCCCAACACCACAGCATGGGAGGGCCTACATCATTGCCTCAAACTACCTTTGCCTATAACACATGGAACAGAAGAAAGTATTGTTTGTACTGCTGTGCTTGCCTTTTAGTTACCATGAATACAGGCCTTGAAATGAAAAAGAAATACATTTACATAAGCACTGGAAGTAGCAGGTGACAGCCCTCTCAAGAGAGGTGCTAGCTTTTGTAACACTTTGAGCCTCATCCCTTTCTTTAGGAGGCAAGGCCATGGTTCATTATTTCAAATTCAGACCACCTGTGCTTAATAAGCCTGAAGAATTTCAAGGCCTTTCCTGAGAAGAATGGTCTTCTGCTTGAGCCTTCAGGCCAGGACAGAAAGCTGCAGTTGCCAGAGGCAAGCACTTCAGGTCACACTGTGAACCCCATATGGAAAGAGATGGGCACCTCAACACATAGATTACTCCTTTGAACAGCCTGAGTCCTTCTTAACAAAATGCACCACTGAGTAGTAGCAGGTAGTTAAATATCCCTCTGGAGTTAAGCCACAAATTTGTACATGCATATAGCCACTGAACCAGATACAGACACAGCAGAGACACAGGCCTCCCAAGTTATCCACCCCAAGCTCTACTCTCTAGCTTGGGCCTAATCCTTCCCTCTGCCCTTGTGGTGTCCACAAGCTGTTGTGGAGCAGCACACCAGGCTCCAACCCTGATACATCCCTCAGCATCCCCTGCACTGTTTTCTCAGTATTTTAAGCTCAATTCAGAAACATCACCTCACATTTCTCAAAAACAAAGTGAGAAAGCCCAGATCTACACCACAAGCAGAACCAACCCCCACAACACCTCACAGAGTCCTTCCTGTACAAGTTTACAAACTGTGGACCCATGAACGAAATCCCATTTCCCAGCACTTCATGCTAGCCCTTCACCCACCTACCTCTCTGGAGTACAGCTCCTGAAATTAGCTCTCCTGTCCCAGAAGACTGCTCTTTTAAGGAAGGGCTGCAGCAGGCCTCCTCCTTGCAGCTGGGCTTTTCCTCTAATGGTGGCTCTCCCATGCCAGCTGCAGCTAGTCACAGTGATTGCTCCCTGGCAGGGAGGTGTACTCCCAGCTGTGTTGGTGGGCTCTCAGGAGCTAAGGGAAGTTTTTGGGGGCAGCTCACAGCTCCAAGGCTGTTTACTTTGGTTGCAAGAGTACAAGGCTGGGTGTTATCATTTGCTTGGTAAGCTGGAGGTGCCGGCCGCCCACGCACTTTGGGATAGCTGTATGCAACACCAGCTCCTCAAAGCAGAGCTGCTGAGTGGGGCTGTGGAGGACTCTGAGCTCCTCTTTGCAAAGCTGAGAGGCTGCAGCTGCAAAGCTGTGGTTTGGTGAAGGGGACTACAAGAGCAGAGCAGTAGTTCTCCTTTTCTGCCTTTCACTGGTCAGGGAAACAAGAGCTCTTCACACAGCATGATTTTGAAGAGGGCACAGCCTGAAAAGCCTGCACCTGGCAGTCCCTGAGGCCTAGGGCTTGCTCAGCATTATGGCTCTGGCACCTGTTTAGAGAAATCACTAACATGGCAGGAGTTGAGGGGCTAGATGCCACCAGTTCTGCCTGTACACCAGAGAAAAATAGAAATATGACACTGAACTGTTGTGCATAAGGTAGCAGGATTGCCTCCCGTTTGCGGAGAACTCAGAGGAAAGCTAGAAGCTGGAGGGTTGATGCCTCAGCAAACAGAGAATCCAGAGTGCACTTGAAACTGTCCAGCTGCTTCCGAGACCTTATGAAATATATTTGCTTCGCTGTTCCTTTTCTCTCTGCCATATCTTTTAGTTCATAAACAGAGTTTCAAGCTTTTTTCCTTTTTTCCTTCCTTTTTGTTGAAATTTCCTTTATCCAGTTTCTTTTGTTCCCTTGCTGGGCCTCACCTCATCTTTCCTCATTGTACAGACTGCCCTGCTGCCTGTGCCTGCTACTGGGACTGTGTTGTTGACAGATAAGGTCTAACCCCTGGAACCTGAAGCATGTCAGTGACATGAAGGACTACTAGCTGGCTAGGCCAAGTATGATTTTGACTAAGCAGCATCTGACAGAGACAGAAGTTATTTTCAGTGGTCTAAAAATGCCCTCTTCATTTTTCCTTAATTCTTAAAGATCATGAAAATGTATTCCTAAGCCTGGCAAACCTATGCTAGATTAGAACTTCTGACAGCCTTCTGCTGTGATTACAACAGCCGTGAAGAAGTGATTAATAATTTAATTTCCTTTAAACAGGAAATTTCTAAAGGTATGACCCCAATGACTCCAAGTTTCTGGTACAGAAAAAGTTCCTGCAGGCAAACCCAATTTCATACCAGTATGTTAATTCTATTAACCTGATGCCCTCCATCTGCTCAAGAACTAAGGCTGCAAGTTTGCATTCAGACATCTTAGCCCTTCTTAGCTGGTGAGTTCTTATCTGAGCATTAGATCTGCTTGGATGACAGAAAATGTCCAGCTGCTGAATAAGAAGAAAGGATAATTCCATATTTTTTCCATAGCACACTAAACTTCAAGAAACTTGAAACAAGCCCTAGTTCTGCTTTTGACTTTCTTTAGTTCAGAGTGTAAATATTAACTGTGAAACATATCATGTGTGAAGGTAAAATCCATTATGAATTGTAGAGTTCTAAGATATAGCTGTGAAGTTTTCGCCACTTAAGTAATGGACTGATAAAATAGATTATCAGAGTCAAATACGTTTTGACATACCTTTCTGCTTTCAAATCTGTTTGGATTCAGCCAACCAGCTCCAAAATTACTAGGATGGAAATTGACAGATCATACAATCATGTATCCTTACTGCCATAAGAAAGCAGGTAAAGTATAGGGTTATTCATGCTCCTGTAATCAAAGACACAGCACTTCCATTAGTTCTCTTGCCTCTGGAAGACAGCATTTCTGTGGAGCATCATGGTAAGTGACAGGAAAGAATGTGAAAATAGGATATTGTTTTCCACTGCAGTCACTTCTTTCACAATCTTGGACTCCAACTCCTGTACATAAACCACCGTAAATGAAAAAATAATGCAAAAGCTATTCAGGTCTTACCAGGATGAACGCTTTTGCAGAAGGCTCATTTAGGCACATTAAGATCTTTAGTCTGTGAGATTTTACACCTTTCTAGGCCTCATGAAAAAATAATGTACGCCTTGAATGCATGTGTCTGAGTTACAGATGCTGATGGAATGGCAAGCTCCACATTACACTGACAGTTACTTCCAGTAAAGCAAATTATCTTCGTTCTCTACCATGCCTTTCGCAGATATTGAGAGCTACACCCCAGATGTCAGGCTGAAGTCCAGACTCAACACTCTGAAAAGACTTAATGTCTTTAAACCCAGGACCTACTTGCACAGATGCAGGGAGCCTGAAGCAAATGCAGACATGGTTGCTTTAGTAATCCAAGCACAAGAAATTTACACTAAATACATCTCTAGGTCCAGTTTCATTCCTGACTCCCACTGCACTCAAGTGAACCCACAGTTTGTATCCAGAGCATCCTTCCCCACCCTCTCTTTATTCTGTCTGCCTACAGAAATCGCACTGCCTCCCTTACACAACTATGTCCTCACTGGCAGAGCTGACAGCTTGCCTCTACTTTGAGGTAAGCAAAGCTGAAGCAGCATCTTGCAGACCTAGAGACCTTGCTGATACTCACTGCCAGCAAAAGATGCTCACAGCCCCTTTCAGTACTTCATTTGCACACCCTTGACCACCTGAATATTCATTAACAATCCCAACAGAGAGTCCAGGGAGCATTAACTACCATTTTATATTCACTTCTGTCTTGCAAGACAGAACACTTACCTTCAAGAAGAAATCAGCATCTTCAGCACTCCTTATTTACAGCCCCTGTGAATAAGGGCTAAGGAAAAACCTTGCAGGATTAGGCCTTGCTTGGCAACCCCTGAAAGAGGTTGCCAATGCTTTGCCAAGGCATTGTAAAAGTAGGAAAATTCCTTAAGTTTCAAAAGGTGTCAAGACAACTCTTTCTGTGAGTTGTAAATTCATTTAGAAATAAACCTACCACTGCGCAATTAATGAACCAAACATATACTGCTATAAGTTGAAACTGAATCACAAAGGCACACTACAGCTTGTCCCTTGAGCATCAGTAACCCACAGTAATCTAGGATACTGCCCTGTAAATAGACTTCAATATATAATATATTCTCTTCTTGATTAATTAAAGAATGTGAAAGCACAGCATATAGTTGTGAAAGTTTGTATACCCTGTCCTGCCAGAATTCCTGTACCATTTTACTCTCATAAGTTAGCAATTAGCCTCACCAGAGCATTAATAACACAGGAATGCTGGATAGATAATAAATATATTGAAGAATGGAAGATGAGGCACCCCTTAGAAGGGGAATGGCAAAGAGGCAGCACCTACGAAAGACTTGCTGAATTTCTACAAAATCATGCAGCTTAAACAGAAGTCCAAATGAATTTATTGTGGGTGAGATTGTACATATACAATCCAGATGGCAGGAAGCCATCTAAGATACTTCTATTTAATAGGCTGTTGGTAATTAAGGACTGCTCAGAGTGAAACACCACTTTTACACACATATGATGTGATGCGATATTCTGCTGAAAGAATCTGTCTCAGAATCACAGCAGTTGGAACCAGTGACACTTTCCTTCTTATTTTATTACGCTGGCATGGCTGAAGAAAAACCAAATACTTACATACCCTTCTGACTGTATCTGCTTTAGCTCTGAAATGACATTAATCTGGTTCTGTTTCTGATGGGCAGGAAGATATCCTCCTGAGACTGCCATTAGGCTTGAACAGCAATGATGTTCAACAAATGCCATGTCAAGCAAGGAGCTGGTGCTGCAGCAGGAGATTGCACAGTACCTCCCCTGCCACAGCATCTCCTCCAGGAGAGCCAGCATAGAGGCACCAGCCATGCCCAACCCCACCTGGGTGCTTTACCAACACCACGCACTACAGCAGGTCTGAATGACTGCTTTAAGCAGCTGCAGCAAACCCAGAGCAGGTTTTCCTTCCTTCCTTTGTTTTTGCCCACAGCTCACACTGAGCTACTTTCCCCACCTTCTGCTTCCTGCCCTGTAGGAATTGAGCAAACTGCTTCTCCAACATACTGCAGGTAAACTTGTCACACCTGTCTCCAACCTCTATCAAGAATTTCAGCATTAGGAACACAACATCACCAACAACCACGGGGGTGCAAAGACTCCATCAAGTCCCAGGACAGAATTCAGTTTTTGAATTATCCCTGCTGTGCTGCCCTGACATTGCAGACGACTCCTGCAGACAGGTCCCCTCCCTCTTACCTTTCATTTCCCCCAGCCCTCCCCTCGACCAGCGGGGTATCTGGGAAGCGTCCCGCCCCCCGCAGGACGGACTCACCTCTCCTGGCCTGCCGGATCCTGGGGCTCAGCATGCTCCCGCCCGGCCACCGGCCACCGCCCCGCGCATCGCCCGCCGCTCTCCGCCGCTCTTCTCCCAGCTCTGCCTCGGGGGCGACGCTTCACGTGGGGCTAAATAAACCGTAATGCATTATTTATCTGGCTTCGAATTAATTCCCATCCAAACTAAGCATTAAGTGCCTCGGTAATTACTGCCGATAAATCACCAGCACGCAGACACGAGGGCTGGACCTGGCTCCTCCTGCTAATTGGCCGTGCATCAGTGTTATTAATATGCCTCTTTCAGGGAGCAGCGTTGATCCTGCATCCCCCTCTGCATCTTCCTCCCGTCGCGCTCAACAGACACTTCGATTCGACAAGCATCGGGAGCTGAACGTCTCCCAGCCCGAGCCAGGGGAAGTAAGGGCACAAAGCACACGCCGAGGAGCTTGCGCATCTGATAAGGTGGTGCCTTAGAAATACAAAGTGTGCTGGTCCATAGGGCAGAGGCGTGCTGGGTTGCCTCTCAGAGCTGCCTGCTGAGCACGGCATGCAGGGAGCACACAGGGGCTGCAGCCCTTCTGAATGGGGATTCTGTCGAGAGCCGGGGAGCTGAGAGAAACGACAATTACTGCGCGGAAGAAGAATAGCTCTTCCCTGCACTGGTGCGATGGGTACAAGGCAAAGACAACATTCCATCTGCTGATCCTTCATCAGTTTTTGTATTCCTTGCTAAGGTCTCCTTCACCTCAACTTGGGTAGGAGGCAAAGTTTGCAGTTCAGAATGCAGATAAGACAGTTGATGAAACAGTTAGATACTGTTAATTAGCATGCATAAGCTATAAATTGATAGTAGGACGATAATTGAATTCAACTGAGTAATTGACACATCCTGCCCTTGGGCTGCTCATAGCATAACCAATTCCTGACAATCCCTATCTCTTGTGTAGTATGCCTTTCTGCAATGTAGAGAAGTGGGTAAATATCTCCCTGGCAAAGTGCATGTCCTGCAGGTTTGCATTGCTGAGTCGCACTGACAAATAGCATCTGAGATTAGCAGCTTGCTGTCTTGCTAAAAAGATGCATCACATCCTGGATCCTGAATACTGGCCATAGTATATCTCTAATAGTGAAAGAGGTTCTCTGGCCTTCTATAGAGACTATACTTGCCAGTTAGCAGGCTGCAGCAGTACTGAGATGCTTTGGACCCTTTCCTGCTTGTATCAGATATTTAGAAATGACTAAGTTTATTGAGTTCATGATTGTTATCTCAGATTTACACACTGCTGAAGTGGGATGTGAACAGGTGTCTGTTTAGGATACATATGCTCCTAAATTTACCTCCACATTAATAATCTTTATTAAATAGGCTTCCACATGGTGAAGAGAAGCACAGTAGTGATCTGTTCAGTAACATGCCCAGTAAGTGCCCTGACACAGTTGGGATAGACAGCAAGAGCATGAGTTGAGGGAAGTTATGCTTCTGGCTTCCTATCCAACCCCAGCTTCTAGATTAAGAATCACTCTTCCCCACCATTCAGCAGATCTCTTTCTTTCTCCATTTTTATTAGTTTTCCTTGCCTGATTAGATGCATCATTTTGCAGCTTGATCAGGAAATGAAAGGTGCATACAGTAACATAACAAGAAATAGAAGTAGTTGATTTTTTTAACCATGTGAAAATCTTGTGACACTTCACCCAGTTAAGTCATTGACCATGACAGTTTGATTTCCTCTCCAGAGAAGAACATCATATATATACACATATAAGAATAATTGATTATCATGTTCATAGCTGAAATGAAAAACCTCAAATATCTGCCAAGTTCAACACCAAATGCTAGCTTTAATTTTTTTTTTGGTTGTTAAATGAAAACAAAGTAATCACCATAAACAGAAGCATTCTGTTTGTTCCTACTTAAAATGTTTTGCTTTGACATAATCATTATCAGTGCTTCTGAAAGTAGTTCTCAAAGCAAACATCATTTTTTAAAAAGCTGAAAAAATGATATTTCCCACAGATTATATATAAGAAATCTGTATTTTATTCTCCCAGCTGTACTACTTCAGGCAAATAAACTGTTAAGGTAAACAAAAACTAATACAAATTGCCAGCTAGGAGAGAAAAAAAAATCACCTCCAGCAAATGGTTCTATGGATGACTGTAGTGCTGTTTTCTGACAATTTAAAGAAATATTTCCTGAAAAAAACACTAAGAATAGGTCTAACAGAAAGGTAACCCAACAAATATCATAAAATACCAGAACCTACAAGAATATTTAATTATTGAAGTCTATATACTGAACTCTCACTGAGTAGGATAGCTAGACCAATATATCTCAGTCATTTGCACATGTTTTAGTTTTCCTGTGCACTTCAGAGTCTCTTCCCATATCTGATTTCTTGAGTCATTTGTCCCTAAGCTATATCATCACCACAGAATCCCATCCTGGAGTGCCCTGCTCTTAGACTAGGGTTAGGGATATGCTGCCCACTCCATGTGTTGGTTTATCTGCAACCCAGGTCATTTCTCCACTTATGTCTTTCTCACACCACTGCCAAATGCTCCTTCCATGCACACCTATACAAGCACATGCACAGCTTCCTATACAAAAAGCCACTGTTTAAAAGATGATGTAACAGAGAAAAAAAGTTAAGTAGCAGACAATTTAACTTAGCATCTGTAATAATCAGAAGGATCAAAGCAATAGAACACAACAGAATTGCATCACAGGAAATACAAAGACAGAGAAACTAGTACAATAGAAAAGTGTTACAAAGAAAAAATGCTCACCCATCCTCTAAAGATCTATTCTCACAAAGGAAACCCCACAAGGGAGGAATCTCTAACCAGAGATCCTTCTATAGTGACAGTCAGCCCTTAAATAAGGTCTAAGAGAGGTGCAACCAGGCTCCACCCCTTCTGATCACACAGGGGAATTGCCTTCACCTGTGCTCCAAGGGCTGACCGGGTCCTTTCCCCAGGTGCTCAATCAGTGGTTCAGGCTGTGACTTAGCAGTTACCATGCAACACCTTCATTTCAAGCTTTCTGACTCAGATTTTTTTTTTTTTTCAAATGGTAAAGACATTAACAATTTCAAATACTTATGATTTACACTAATTGTAACCTGAAGAATACAGAATAAGTTCATCTGGCAGTTACAGGGTCCTGAAGTGCATTAATAGCCTTAGTGGCTTTAACCAGTCTCACCTGTAGCCTCCACCCCCATAGGCCCAGGAGCTCTATTTAAGCTCAGGCCTGAAATTCTGTGTTTTGCCTAGGTTGTAGGAGTACTGATTTGTAGTTTAGTTATGTTGCTATACTGGTGCCTTAGCTGTAATCTATGGATTAGTTTGCTAGTTTGGTTGCATATCTTCCTGGTCATTATTACATAGCATTTAATTTTAGTAATCTTAATTGCAAACTAATTCTGACTGTGATCTATGTGTGGGTGGTTTTCCTAGTCTACTCTTAGATATGCCTTATCAACATGAACTTCTTTAATGATCAGGACTCCAATTTGAATCTATCATTTTAAGATCTTACCTACTCATCTCAGGTAGCACTGGGGGCTAGATCCTGCCCAATGATGACCATATATTGCTTTGTTTTTTTTCTTCTCCCTTAGAGGATAAAAGGGCTGTTGCTGGTTCTTGCCAATCTTATCTTGTTCTCTAGCTAGGCTAAAGAGGAACTAGTTTACTATGCCTCTAAAGAAGATTAAGGAAGCTGTAGGATTGTAGGTAATAAGACTTTTATGATTGGATGAACTGAGATAAGAGGGAGTCTTCCTGATGACTTGAGATAACAATGTTAAGGTACTCAGCTGTTACTGGAAACTATTGATCTTAAGGTTGTGTTTTTACACTGGTCTAAATCTAGAATGGCTGTGTCACAAAGCAATAACCATCTAGAAGGAAGAAAAGAAGAATCAACTGACTGAGGACTAGAGAGAAGCTACTATCTACTTCTTAATTTAAACTAAAAATAAATATGTTCATTATCTGTCACCTGCTTGGAATGTAGAAAAAATTTTGTGTATGTCACAAGTATTTACCACTGATTGCTTAACACATAACAAAGGCAGTTAATGTGGCCTAAGGGTTAGGAAACGAGTGAAGTGTAGAGGAAAGTCCTCCAGCTGTAATGCTGACTCATCTTCTGTGGTCACACATGACACTGAGCCCCTGGCCCTATCCACCTCCATGCAGTGTTTTGAAACTTGGATTGGCAAGTGCTATCTAAATGCAGAGGATGGTAATAAGTTATTGCAGTGGGGACACTCATAGAAGCAATGATTCATCTGCTGGCGCCAAGGCTGATGGCTGGAGGCTATGAAATGTGTTGGGTTCTTGGGATGGAAGAGTGTGTGGGCCAGTGAAGTTGCTGAATCTGTGTGGGGGAATTGAATGGATCTCTATTTCCCCAGGCTGCGTGCACAGCATGTTGTCACCCACCAATTACAAGGCATATCCTTCTTTCCTCCTCCTCATCTTCTGCTACCATAGACAGGCCAAGAACTTGTTGTAACTAGCTGACTGATATATTCTTCTTACTCATCAGGAAGATGGGTCTGGATCAAAGCCCAAGATCTAATCATCCTGGACTTTGGCAACATTGAAATACAGATCCAGTTTGTTTAGATTGCAACTTTTTTTGGTTAGAATCTCTTATTGTATAAAATTGACTTTATGGAAAAGGGTCCAAAGAGCAAGAAAGACCATGGTGTACATTTTCAGATCAATAACTGCTGTTGCAGTCTTTACAAGTCAAGCCAGAATAACTGTATGTATAGGAACTGGAGAAAATCTCTTACTGATAGGTTGTGAATAGATATCACTTCAAGTATCTAATGACCAGAAGGGATTTCAGTTTGATATGTATGACCCTTGCTTCCAGGCTAATTGATCACCAGTTGAAGAGATCACCTCTTGAAGATGCTTCCATCTGTTTTTCCAGGTGAAAATGATCATTGGTTGTAGTGGAAATACTGAGTCATGGCTTGAACCAGTGATTGAGCACCTGGTAGGAAGGCAGGGCCAACCCAGGGCAGCTCAGGCACAAGTAATGTATCTGAGTGACTAAAAGGATTGGAGCCAGGATTCACATCTTTCCAGATCTCATTTATGGGTTGGTAGTGGAAGCAAGGGTATCTCATCTGGAGATCCCTGCCTATCTGAGGTGCTTACAAGCCTTCCAAAGGTAAGCAGTTTCTTTATCTTATTTCTGTGTCTCCTGCTATCATGTGTGAGTGGATCCTTATTCACTGTGGCCTGGGACCTTGCTGTGATGTTGCGCTTTCCATCTTGTTTTACTGATCTTTTAGCTGTTCATGATCAGAGCTTTTATTGGAGGTTTTAGGAGACTGTAACAAATGCTTTGACCATGAAGAGAATTATTATTCTCCTTTAGAAATGGCCTTTTGTATGTGGTAATTTGATAACGCATAATGGAGAAGACTGCTGTGTAGATGCTCCAGATCTACTCTGGAAACAGCTAGAAACTCAAAGGTATTTCTGGGGAAAAAATTATTAGCTCAGGAAAAACTTGAGTTCAGGGATTATGTATAGCTAAGAGATCAATGGAGCAATTCCTTTACATTTGAGTTAAAATTAAGAGAACACATGAGTATAATGATACCTTGGGCTTCCTGGAGATAATGCTTCTGAGGAGACAGTAAGTATGCTAAACAATTCTAGATCAAGAGAGGTAGAACTATGACCTCATGGTAACATATTTAGTAATGAGTGATAAAGTGGAGATGATATAAACAAGATTTAACTTTGAATGTTCTACACAATACAACTAGGCATTTTCTGGGAATCTTTATCAATCTTTTACAGTCAGCTTCTTTCTATCTAGTCATGTTCCACAAATAGGTCAGGAACATTCGTCTTTCATTTTAGGCTGTAAGAGTGCTTCTCTAGAGAGTAGCTACAATCTGAGGGAAGGCTATAATACAACTGTCAAAGACTTCAATGGGGCAAGAAGCTTACTAAGCAGACATAATGCAAACAGCTGAAGATGGCTTTCATTTTTCACTCCTCTGTAGTGATGAACACACATAAAAGGAATCTATATGCCCACAAGATTTCTACTACTGTAGCAATTACCTGAAAGCCATTTGACTTAATTTAAAAGTGTCTCCTTTGAGTAGAAAGATTAGGTATTTTGCTGAAGTGACCTGCAAAAGCTTTTAGAGAATCATGTAATATTCTTCATAGCAGATGAGGAAACCTAACTTGGTATTTTCTTGTTGATTTTTTGTTTACTGCTGACAAAGATCGAAGATGCTAATATGCTATTTTTTCTTACTGTGAACATTATGGTCTTTGACCAAATTGAAGGTGCCTGCTATACTATTGAAAAGTAATATCTTTAACAGAAATTTCACATTTCCAACAAGTCATTATGCAATGCAATTGAAAAGGTGACAGAAGAACACCTAGACAACTTTGAATGATCTGAAAAAAAAGATTTCCAACTTTTTGCAATACACCTTACACTGGAAACAAGCAAGGCTTAGATTATCAATGTAAAAACTCTTTTAAAACATAAATCTCTCAAATCCAAGGCTCTAGACTTCTCTGAACGTTATGAACTATGAGAAGAACCAAGTTCCCAGTTCTTATTTCCTTTTGTATCAATTCCGAAGGATCTGGTAGCAGCCCACAATCAGTTGGTTAAAGATAGTTTCAAAGGTCATGTAACAAAAAAGCTCTTTGGGAGTAGAGCTTAAAACAAAAAATGATTCCTTCAAGTTTTGTCTTGAAAACTTGGGCTGGAGACAGAAGACAACTTTTTCACCAGATTGTGGGGCAGTACAGGGACAGATATCCAGAAAGCAAGTGTCCAGAGTCTTTTAGGAAGTCTGGACTAGTCTAGTTTTTATGGTAGACTTGTTCCAAACAGAAGGCTGGCCTAAGTGCCCTCCAGAGCAACATTCTGTCTGCTATTTTTGTGCGTCTGTCTGAAAACCTGCTTTTGGTTGCTATATCAGATCTAACAAAACAGTACGTTTACTTTCAACCCTTGCTTTTCTGATGCCCTTGATCTAACAGACCTGTTACTGCAGTAAAACCTATCAAAACGGAAACAGCAGATGAGGGTCTTCCACTTATCGCTGCCTCTTTCAAATATATTATTACTTTCTTGAAAATCTCTGTGGAAAGAATTCTGAATTTCCCTGAACCGAAGTGTTTCTCTGCATTGTAATCAGGAAATTAATTGCCTGGCATGAAGTATGGGATTAGTGTAACTGAAATCATAACAGTCTGTTCACGTGCCCTGCATCAAAATACATGCGTATCTGTCCTGCTAGGTCAGAAATTATTGGATACAATGTACTGTTTGAATTTTTGTATTCTGTGAGCAACACACACTGCCTTTTTTTCAGAGTGAAAAAAAGACACATTTAAATCTGAGCTAGATCTACTGTCTACCCTGAGACTCTTGATTCTAATTGGATTGTCTACACAGCTATGCATCCAGTTGTAACTTGACATCAGTCTGCTCTCAGATATCCCAACCAAATTTGTCTGAATTGCTTTGATGTTCTTGGAGCAGGTGGGGTGTAAAAGCCTGGCAAGATTAGAGTGTTTTTTTAACTCTCTAATCTGTTCCTCTACAGTTCCAGACCTTTCCTGCCCCTTTGAGAGCATTGACAGAAATATACTCTTTAGTTAGGAGCTGCAGGACTTCCTGAATCAGCTGCATTAAAAAGCAATAACTTGGGCAATCACTTTTCCTATCTGTAGGCCTAGAAGAAACGAAGTCCTCGATTCAGAGAGGAGATAGAGAAATGCATTATTTAAAACTTTAATGCTATCGCTGCAGAACGGATTGTTTTCTCGTTCTTTTAGTAGCAGGAGCCAAAGAGCAGTGTGTGCATATTTTAGTCACTAGGGACTGAGATTGGCATCCTTGGGAACGTGTCTCTTCCTGCTGTCTCAGGCAAAAATATAGTCATTTAGGCAGATCTGATTCAAAATGAAACTAGGGGAAAAACTGGAGGCTAGGTGAAAAATGAAGTGAGCTGAAAGATTTCAGAAGTTACGTTGTTCTAACACTGATACTTTTTTCTATTTCAAATCATCTTAAGCAGAGGTGAAGAAAATAAATTAAAATTGAATTGTAATTTTTAATGACTTCTGGACTCGGATCTTGGAGGCCCAAGTAATATCCTTGGCTCTCTCACTGCTTGGCATTGTGGCCCTGGGTGTGTCACTTCAGTTTTAAATGTCTTTTTTTTCCAGCCTGCAAATTGGAGATTGTAATACCAACTGATCAGATTATATGTTTTTTTCAAGATGCCTAGAAGAAAAATGCACCACACAATGGGTTTAAAACAAGTACTCCTACTTACTAAGCAAAACCGTCACCTGAAAATTTCTCCCTGTAAATACTTTTGGGTCAAAAATTAATTGGAAAATGTGAAAAGCTTTTTTTTTTTTTTTAATAGCAGTATCATGTTTCTGGGCAGGCTATCATTTAGAGATGATGTTCTTATAAAATTAGCATTTAGTTTAGAGCAGACCTATTTGACCTATCTAGCTGTGTATTTATATGACTCTCTTCTCAAATACAATCTCTTGTGTGGGTTGTTCATATATATATACTCAAACAGCTGCAGTGTAACGAGTCTGCAGAGAAATAACATATACTTGAAAATGGGGAATATCATAGCATAAAGAAGTGTGGTCCTAAATCCTCAGGAAGATGCTTCCTAAGCTTGTGTTACTGCGGGGAATTTACAGCTTGTAAAGAAATGATGTATACTAAAAATGGTATTACTGGATTTACAGGGTCACACCTGAACTGCTCATTGCAGTTGTGTGAACAGGATTTTTTTTTAAGAACAACAAAAGAACCCTCCAAAAACAGAATCATGATTTAACATGCTCCAAATGATGTTTGTCACAGGATATTCTGTTTTATGTGATGATTTATTTAGCCTTACTTACATTCGCTGGGTTTTTTCAGAAGTATGGGGGGGGGAGGATCCTCCTTTCTTTTAAATACCCCTGATTATTTTTTTCTCTGAAATTATTTGCCAAAGCTGATCAAGTGTACAAATAATTAGCTTCTGCACCAAGCTCTGTTCTTTACTCACAATCTTCTACTTGCTCTGCTGCATGCTTACAGCTTCTGTGCCCCTAGAATGGGAAGGTCAAAAGAAACCGCTGTGATCCAAGTGGGTGCCCAGCTGAAACCTGTCCATTCCAAAGGCTGGCAAGAATATGAAAGTATAATCCTATAAATGCTCAAACTGCCGAAAATAATTTCAAGAAATAGAACTGTTATATTTTGAGCGATAATGTATTCCTCTATCGCGTTATTTAAGGACCGAGAAAAGCAACGGCAGCTGCAAGGGTAGCTGCTTTGCAACAGCAGACCTTGAAAGCCCTTCTGCTGTACTGCCACCTGGTGACGCTCGGAGGGGAAGGTGCCAACGCTGATTCTCAGAATGAAGGCTGCTGATGCTACCTCTGAGACCCATCAACTGGGTAACGGCTGGAGATGGGTTGGGAGCTAAAAGGCAGTGAGGTATCGTTTCATATTTACAGTCTACGAACGAAATAGCTGCGTGGGAAAGAAAGAGCTCTTGAATCTCTAGCGGGAATGTCTGTATGGGTGAAAGGCAAGCTCTTTGAATTTTTCATCTTTATTCTTTAATTATCTGAGTAACAATTAAGAAAAAAGGTTTAATGGAAATGATAAAGGATAAGAACTTATAGTGGTATTTCTATTTCTATTTATCCTGGCCTAGCCAGGATGATACTTAATCATGCACCTGCATTCAGGTTCTTTCAGATGAATCCCATTGCTGAACTACTCCTCCATCTGTGGAGACTAAGACATGAGTAATGGGACTGACTTTGGCCAGGTTTTGTTACGCTGGTGCTGGTAACTCTGTCAGTGGTCTGAAGGTAGATTCTGGGACTAGTTTTGTTGGCACGTAGTTTACATGAAGAAGAGACAAACCTTGCAGGATTATATTCTGAATGCATGTTTATCCCCCACTTTCACAAGGTAGAACTTAGAACATTGTGCTTTCTTCAAGAGACAGACAACTGCAAATTCCTCTACACATTGTATGATGAGTGACACACACTGAGCTACGAAACAATTGTTTTAAGTTTAACTTCGAGGCTGCTGTCTCTTTTTGTGCAGCATAACAACTCTTGTTACTAAGACTTCTTAGACCTCCATGTGAGCCCCGCCATTTACATTCACACAGGCAATTCTTCCAAGCAGAGACAGCCCCAGAGACCCATTGTCTGGACTTGGCATCCTAATTCACAGCTTTCCAGAAGGAATTTGCTCGGCTGTTGGCTCTGAACTACTCTCCATCCTGGAAAGGTAGGTAGTACAGCAAAAGGGATTCCTATCTGGCAAATAGCTGCTAAGGAGCCTGTTGCACTTCCTTCTTGTGGTGAACCTCTATGTAAGGTAGCTTCTTTTACCAGTTCCTCCTCAGCTCCACGTGGCAGCAGCCTCTGCTACTATTTGTGAGCTGTGCTTTCAGGTTCTGCTGAATACACTAAGATTTAAAAAAAGATCATACAGCTAATGACTAGTTTCTTATTGTTTGACTTCTCTTTTTTTAACAAAATATTTCAGCGTGTATAGCACTAGGCTTTCACTCCAGCTCTAACATTATCTCTGTTGCTGAGTAGCAGAAGCAGCAATTTTCTGTACCATTATAGATTATCTGTAGAAAAGAAACCACTAACATAGGATCTGGCTATAAATTAAGCAGAGCTTCTTTGATTTATTTTTTCCCCTCTTATATGCTAGCCTAGAACAATCACCTGAACACCCTAAAAGCAGTACCTTATGTTCATATCAGTTTGTTCCCTCTGCTTCTGCTCTGAATTAGGACAGCAGTAGGACAGCAAAAGCTAGCAACCAAGTGTAATTGTGGTATTAGCTTTGTAAGTAAGTAAGGAAGTAAAAAGTGGAGAAGATACATGGGTCTACTTCAGAGAGCTAGAAGAATATTTGTAGAAAAGCCAGGCTTATCCATGAACAGGGTCTGACAGCTCATTAAGCATGCTCATTAGCTATTTGAAGGTACCTGAGTAGTTATCACTGTGGGAAAGCAGCCCTTCTGGATGCAGGATCCCTCTGGGAGTAGAGCTTACAGGAGAGCAAGGTCAGGAGCAGTAGTTTATAGATAAAATTGGGAGCTACAAAAGGGGAAAAAAAAATGTTGCTGGCAGGGGACATGTCAGAAGTGGAAAATGTCCACTCTCACGTGCATTGCAAGGATTTTGTTTAATTGGCTTAGCCTGACCTTCAGGCTCCCTGTTTCTTCTGACAAGAAGGGCTGCTGCAGGCTGTGCAGAGAGCAAATGGAGGTGTTAAAAAGGAAGTAGGGTAGCTTTCAGAGACTTAAAGTAAGTGGTGTTCTCAAGAGGCTTTGGTGCTGATTCTTTAGAGTGAGAGGAGTAAACCTTCTCAGGAAACAGCTCATGAACAATGTATGTTTATATAATTGTG
The DNA here is from genome assembly GCA_016647715.1 of Pavo muticus. Classification (NCBI taxonomy): domain Eukaryota; kingdom Metazoa; phylum Chordata; class Aves; order Galliformes; family Phasianidae; genus Pavo; species Pavo muticus. The sequence continues at coordinate 5,377,724 of JACDJE010000019.1, read as the reverse complement.
TCTTGTGCTTTTATCCGAGTCTGTCTGAGAGTGTTGCTTTCCATTGAGTGGTCAAGTCTAACTTCCTATTTCATAAGTGGTTGTTGCATGATTTCTGCAGCATGATCATTTAATTTGCATATTCATAATCCTGAAAAAAAAAAAAATGAATTCCTCTGTACCATCTAGTAGAAAGTTAATCTGAGGTACAGGAGGGAGGGAAATGGCATGCCATTATATATTGCATTAGTCTTTCAGTTTCTTCAGTCTTAATTAGACTAATGTGCCTTCCAGTGTAGAGATCGTGTTTTTAATCAAGCTGCCTTCAACATTTTCCTGCACAACATAGTTCTGGTCAGTAGGTGGCATCTAGTGAAAATAGCAACTTCCTAGGTGAACTTAAAGATTTGATAATGTTATTCTTCTGGGAAAAGAAAAATCTGTTCATTTGATCAAAATGTTTGATTTGACAGCATTCAAACAAGAATGTTTTGACTTTTCTTACAAATTAATTTCTATACATGGCTGTTTTCTTGTGTTTTTAAAAGTTGGTATTGTTTTACTAACTGGAATAATTTTGGTGGAGTTCATTTATACCCAGAAACAAATGAATGCAGTTCGAAATTTGAAAACCAGTGCTCTAGTCTGACTTCTAAGAAGGCTGTTGGATTTACTCCCATCCAAGCAGAGGCCATGCCATCAGGACCCCTGCTGCCTGGCCTGTGCTTGTGCCCTGTGGCTGCCGGCAAAGCAGGAAATGTATTGCCTCAGCAACTTGAGCTGAACTTTATTTGCTCTGCCTGCAAGGAGAGAAACTTGATGAGGGGTGAAATAAGGGCTTTACAGCAGGCTGCCATCCCATTTGAGTTGAACTATCAGCCTCTTCAGCTCTACAGTTCCCACTCCACAGAAGATCTCAGAAGACATTTGCTCTTGGTGTAACCATTGAGGCTGTTGGGTGAATCTCACGGAGCCAAAATGTGCACACTGCATTTCAGGAGACACCTGCAGTCACTGACCTCCACCCTCAAGATGCCACCCATGCCCTGTTGTGGGTGCTCTCAGTGCTGCACAGGCATGAGGTGGTATTTCCTCTTGTGTGTGGAGGTTGGAGTGGTGAAGAGAAGTTTAACAAGTCAGGGATGTTATTTGGTGATGCAGGACAGGCTATCTATGGATCCTTGCCTGAGGCTGCCTCGTGTTTTGACAGGAAGGAGCTACCTGTACCTGGATGACAGCCAGCGGAGAATTTCCTTTTTTTATTTCTTGTTGTCTGTTTCAATATAGCTAACTTGTTCTGTAGCTGAAATACCTGCTTTCTGTCATTTTGAATAGCTTTAGGAAACCTTCAGAGTGAATTTGGTCTTGTGTGGCCATCCTGGATTACGCAAGCTTGGGTGCTTGTAATTATCTGTGTGTGGGGAGGTGTATCTAGCTTACTTTCCTGACAGTGCTAGATGAGATGTGCACAGCTTCTTGAAAAGGAGTACCCCTATACCTGTTCATTTTCTGAAGTGTACTACTTCTGGATCAGAACAAATGGACAGGGTTAGCCCTGCTCTGAGAAACTAGAAGTGGTGGAGATGGCAACAGGGCTTAAGTGGTTGTTGTGTACTTTCAGGCTTGCTAGTTCAGACTGACAGCTGTGTTGCATTCAGTGCAATAATGACTGTTATGCACTGTTATGCACTCCTTGAATGTGTGGCATTCAAGGATTAGAGAGGCTGAATCTTAAGATTACTTATTTCAGTCTTTGTATTTGTCTTGTAGTTGGATATTTAGGCTAAGCCAGTCTTTGTTCCAGCAGTTTTTGAGGACTAAAGGCACTGATGTCTGACTTGGTATCAACATCAGGTGCCATCTTATCCCCACTGAACCACGCAGGATCTCCTTGAAGTGCTGCTCTTACCAGAGGGCCATTTATAATCAGTCTTGGTAGAGCTAGCTCCTGAGTCTAGGAGGTTCTTAGTGGGCTTTTTGAAATCTTACCAAGGGGAGGAGTCCCTTGTGCTATCTTCCATGCACACAGATACAAATGCATGTGTGTAGATGTGCCTTTTTTCTGTGAGACTTGGGGTGGGAAAGGTCTAAGAAAAGTAAGTATTGTTCCTCTCAGTTTTTGTGGGTGCATGGATTATTAATGTAAATGGCTTAAACTGATGGGGGGAGTTGTGGCACCACCTACTGCATTAGCTATTAGCTTGCTTTTACCTTTTGTGTTATTTTTACTGCGGATAATTTGGTTACAGCTGTTCTGCTCTAGTGAAGCAGAGATTAAGTGAGAGGGTGTGTTGAAACTCTGGACTTTCAGCCCCATTGGCAGTTAGTGCAGAATGAAAACGAGAAATGATGCTTCCTCTGCTGCATGGATTAAAGATCTGCCAATGGTGTTGCAGCTGTCTGTATCCAGACAGCGTCTAGGGAGGGTGTAATGCAAGGTAGGAGGAGGCTCCTGGAAAATAATGCTCTCTGATCAAATAGCACTGGAGGAGCTGCTGCAAGTGATGTGATTTTAAACCAACAAAGGGGGAAATGGATCACTGGTGGTAACAGTTAGGCTTGCTTATGAGCTGGGAAAGGGAAAACAATGGTATTCTCTCTGGGATGATGTTAAAATTCTCGTTAGTATCTTTGTGCTTCTGTCATTCATTTTGCCACTGGTTTTGGCTTAGATTGCGACTAGGGAAGTATTGGCTAATGGATGAACAGCCTAAGGCAGGAAAGCAGTGGCCATGTTGGCACAGCCTTTAGCAGGCTCCCGTGAGTGTGTGCTCTGTGTTTTCCAAGCTGCCTGGAGGCCTGTGCGTGTGGCTCTCAGCTGAGCTCACCAGAGTGGCTACTGTCATGTTCACTGGAGCTACTACCCCTGTGTGCAGCTGGCTCAGAGTGTGACCTTGTATTTGCTTGAAAAAAGCATGCAGATATAATTAGTTTAGCTAATCATAGGATCCTTTGAGGTGGAAGGGTACCCTTAAATGTCATCTAGTTCAACTCCCCTGTGGTGAAAAGGGACACCTACAGCTTGATCAGGTTGCTAGAGCCCTGTCCTGCCTGACCTTGGATGTCTCCAGAGACAGGGCATCTACCACCTCTCTGGGCAACCTGTGCCAGTGCCTCAACACCCTTTTTGTAAAAACCTTTTTCCCTTATATCCAACTGAAATCTTCCCTTTAGTCTGAAACCTTTCCCCTTGTTCTATCACAGCAGACTCTGCTTAGTCTGTCCCCTTCTTTCTTAAAGCCCCCTTTAAATACTGAAAGGCTGCTCTCAGGTCTCCCCAGAGCCTTCTCTTCTCCAGGGTGAACAGCCCCAGCTCTTTCCAAATTCTTGTAAATTTAACACTACTGTCTGTGCAGACTGGAGCAGAGTTTCCTCTGACTCTGAGAGCTCTGTTTGTTTACACAGTGTTAAAGAGCTGCTTAACTTCTGATAAAATCTGTATGAACTGAAGTCATGATTTTGCTACTGCTTCTACTGTTGAAAATTTTCTACAATAAGGGATGAGAACAATCTGCTAGGATTGTTGTATGCGAGAAACATCACTGCGTTGAGAGCGGTCCTGTGTTGTACAGGCATCTTCCTATTATTTTCATGACCTAACCACATCTGACAGTGAAGTCAATCCCTTCAGGCCTTGCTACTTCTACCTTTGGAAACATTAGATGTTTCCAGTCAGAGTACTGCTGTGAGTTTAAGCTGGAAGAGGAAGCAATTTTTCTTCCTGAATTCTTTTTCAAGTATTTGAGTGAAGGAAATATTAACAAAAAACTGATGGATTTAACTACCTAAAGGTAAATCTCCCAAGGTTTTAGTCACTGCAATGCCAGAGTCCCACTAATTCTCAAAGTAATTGTAAAATTCTCTAGCATAAGCAGTTTCAGAAAATATCTCAGTTTCTTCCATAAAACTGCTTAAACATCACCTCCCCTTAAAAACAAATTACAAAGCCTTTCAGGTATGTCATGAAGAATAAGAACATTGATCAGACCACAGAGAAGTAGTCTTTTACCACCTCACGGCTAATCAGAGCTTCCTTATATTGTCACTGGAGTTTACAGTGCTTATTTGCCTCTTAATCTGAATAGATGCTGTGACTACTTCAGTAGAGAGGTCACAGACTTGATTATTCAACTCAGCATGCAAATATATTTATTTTAAGAGTACTGCATTTGAGGAAGGACTGTGCTTTGTGCAGAAGCTGTGCAGAGTGTGAGTTTTGTGGTGCTATGTTCCTGTAGTAGTTTGGTAAACCTTCAATTTAAAAACAAAAGTAACACTCATCACACGCTTTTCTTTGTGAATATGTTTTTCAGGAAGAATTCCTGGTTACTCTCTATCTAGGCAGAGGGATGCAATGCCTGACAGGTTTGTATTTCAGCTGAATTATGTTGTTTTGGGAGCTTGGTAGGTCCTGAGCATGTGGTTCATTTGCTCTTCTTCACTTCTGCTTTCCTCAGGAAATAAGTGCAGCAGCTCATCAAGTGATTCACAGTGGAAAGTTCAAAGAACAGAGCGAGAGCTACTGCCTGCACCAAGGTGCCCAATTGGACAGAAGCGATAAAGCTCTCTTTATCTGGATGTCCTTTTTGACTGTAAGAGGAGCTGCTGGATCTAGGAGCCCAGGTATGTCATGCAATTTTCTGTGAAAGCAAAAGGAACAGATTTAAATGTTGAAAGGAAGTGCAGCATGATTTGCAACTGGTTTATTTTTGTAGAGTCATTTTCTAACAGCAAAAGCAGCATAAGTTGAAAGAAAAAGCAGAGCTGTTTGCTTGTATTCTTTATTCTAGGAATGTTAACAGACTATTTCTGTTGCTGCTGATAGTGGAAACTCATTAGATTTGGTCCTTATAATGAGCTACTGTTTTGAGATATATGCAATTGCCTTTGTCTGGTTCCTTTGAGTTTGTACAACTATTTTGTCTGCAACTAACTAGAATTACTCTCTTTACTCTTGAGTTGCGGGGAGGACAACACCTCAAATGCAGGTATTACTGATACCTGAGCTGCTTCTCTCTTGGCTTCACCGGGGCATATACAAGTCAGAAGAAACTGTTTCCAAATAGATATCTAGACATGATTTTTTTAAAACAGGAAAAAAAAAAAATGAAGATTGAATGCATGAGAGACAGCTTAAGACGCTTTTATATGTTTTTGAATTCCATGGAGATGCTCTTGAAAGATAAATGCTCTTAAGTGTTTGAGACTGAAATAATGATTTTGAGAAGTTGTACTTCAGAAACTTGTCCAACTTGAATATACTCAAAGATACTGATATGCTTGGACAAATTATATTCTAGTGTAAATTAAGGGGACTCCTTTGGCAGTAATAGAGTCGCACTTTCTTGAAACAAACTGAAATTATGTTCACTGCTGAAAAAGTGAGGACTGTTTCCTACTGAAGTGCAACTTGTTCTTTGAAAAGTATTCAACCTTTGCGAAGCTGACAGGTGTTTTAAAACTTCTTTGTACTTTGCGTTTTGTCAGTGCTTGGTTCAAATCATCAACCAGGTTAGGCCTCTGTTGTATGAAGTGCTGTGTCAGAAGTTATGAAGAGTAAATCCCTTTCTCAAATAATCTGCAGTTAAAATAATCTGGAAACAATGGGTAGGAAACTGAGTCTTGTATCTTAGAGATCTTTGCATTCCTCGTAAGGGAGAAGGTAAATAGTGTGGTGACATCAAGTTATAAATCTTGTTGGTGCGCCTTTTATTTTTGTCTCATGAAATAATATGTCAAGTATGATCACTAGACATAGGAATGAAAGGTGTAAATATGGGACAGTGCAAGCTCAGTAGAAGGAACAAGCGTGATTAGGAGGTACGGAAGTAAAACAGTAGATAGTCTGGCACAGTGCCGGTTCAGAGGTACCTGTAAGGACAGAATGATATGAGTTACAAAGAGGGAATTTGTGGTTGAATTCGTGGGATAAACCAGCTTGTAAAAGAAATGAAATATTTCCCACAACTTAGATATTACACCATTGGACAGCTTTTTTGGGGGGAGGTAGTGGAATCCCTATTTTTAGTATGTCAGAAAATTGACTAGCATGACTGTTCAGCAAGCAAGCTATCTTGGCTGCCAAGAAGAGGAAAGGGGTTGTAAAGAGGCATTGCTCAGTGGATTTTGAGGGTGCTGTGAGCTGTGTGATTCTAACAGTTACCAGTCCTGGTTTTTAAATTTCCTTTTTTAATTTTTTTTGCAGACACTCTGAAATTTGGTATCAGACTTCATTGTATCTTGGTCAACCATCTTGCTGTGAGACCCTTCTCTGATAACAAATGATTTTAAATGTTTAAGTAAAATTCTTGATTGTGGTGCAGATTAGTTTTTTTGTAGCATTATGAGATCATCCTTTAAACTGCTGGTGGAATCAAAATCTCAGGTAAATATAATTTTTAATTAAAAATATGTCTTTTAAAAAACAGTAATGCTTGTTCAGTCATTAAGCTTTTAATATCAACATTACTTGTCTTTCTGCCAGCTTTGGTGAAGCCATTGTTCCCTTTTTATGTTATCAGTGTGAAAAGACAAAGCCAAACTGCAGTGTGATTTCACACAAGCTTCTTTTAGAACAAAAGGGAAAACACAGGAATAAGTTCCACTTCCTCTGTTACCTGATACCACTTTCTGAATGATAACATTAGGTTTCTTTTGTATATTTTCACTTTCATGTCTTTTTAAAATCATTAGTATTCAACCTCACTTTTTCTATAATTCTGATAGTTATCTTACCAAACTGAAAGGAGCCCTTAATTTAAAATGAGGATTAGGACAAATGTTGACCTTCTACTACACCCCAACAGATTAGACCTTTTCAAAATATCTAATTTACCCTTATTTCCAAAGACACTTGATTCCTAGACTCTGTGTTATGGTGATTGCTCTAGGGGATTAGTTATCCTCCATGAGCAACAGAAAATATGAAGGACTTAGAAGCCCACGTGAATCTGTAGATCCAAGGAAGAACTATTAGGATTAAGAATATGTAAAAGAGAAGATGCAAGTGGAGAGAACAGACTAATAGTATATTAGGTGTCTGACATCTAATTTAGTGTGTCTATTGTAGTCTCAACAGTTGGAGTAAATAAGGAGGTAAATTGTAATTGCTATTTTGCTTTCATGTACTTCTAGAGATTAAAGATTTCAGTGCGTTAGTATCTTATGTAGTTGCCAGGGCTCCATTTTAGGGCCAATTGTCTTCATTGTTTTAATAAACAATCTGGATGCAGATCTCAAATGTGCACTATGTAATTTTGCGGATAATACTAAATTGGATGGAGCTGTTGACTCCCTTGAGGGCAGAGAGATCTTGACATTCCATAGGGCTGGGCAGTCTCCAGCTGCATGAAGTTTAAAAGGAGCAAGTGTTGGATTCTACACGTGGGACAGGGCAATCCTCAGGATGTGTACAGACTGTGGGACGAGTGGCTGGAGAGAAGCCCCATGGAAAGGGATGTGATGGTTCTGGCTGATGGCAAGTTGAATGAGCAGCAGTGTGCCTTGGCAGCCAAAAGGGCCACCTGTATCCTGAGGCGCAACAGGCCCAGCACTGCCACCAGGAGGGGGGGGATGTCCCATTCTGTCTGTGCTGTGTGGCCTCACCTCCCGCACTGGGTGCAGGTCTGGGTGCCACAACATGAAAAGAACATAAAGCTGTTAGCATCCAAAGGACAGCTAAAGAGATGGTGAAAGATCTGGAGGGCAAGATGTGTGAGGAGCAGTGGAAGTCCCTAGGTTTGTTCAGCCCAGAGAACCTCTGAGGATTCCTATCTGGCCTATATCTCCTCACAGGGAGCGGGGAGGGATGGCACTGATTTCTTTTCTTAGCTGTGCAACCAGGAGGAAAGGCTTGTGAAGAAAAAGGCTGTGAATAGAAAGAGGAGAAAATTGGTAAATATTTTTGGCTCTGTTCAGGCAGTAAACATTGATTGCTCAGGTGCTGGCCTTGTGATGTAACCAGAAGCACTGCATTTCACCTCTCTGCCCTCATTTCATCATCTGTAAAATGACTGCCTCTGTGAAGGACTTTGAGCTTCTTATACAAATGATCAAGGTGAATCTAGGTGATGGGAGTGGATTACTTATTAGCATTGATTAGCAGAGTAGTTTCCAAGGCAAGCTATTTCCATTAGGTAAGAGGATGGTGCAACTTGGGATGTGATTGCAGCCTCCATGAAAAATTGTCTCTGAGCTGTACTCTCACTGACTCTGTAGGGCAGTACCCGGGCGTTTTCAGAACATAGTACAGCACTGTGATGACTCAGATGGGCTGAAATCTGTACCAGGGTGAAGTGTAACATCTGACAAATGTTTCTCCCATACAGTCATGAGGAACAGTGTCTTCCTGTTTACTCTTCACAGTCAGCCCTGTGAGTAGAAAAAGTGTGATGTGTTGTTCTGACACAGACAATTAAGGAAAACAACGGCTGTGAAACACAAACTGTTGTTGAGGTAGGAAGTTCCAGACTGACGCTGTTGAAGACTGATGGAAATCTCATAGTCCTCCGTCTCTAGTGAAAGATTGAGTAAAGGCCACGGTAGAGTTACCATCCTCTGTAGTGTGAAGGATCAGTATCTGCTTCCAAATTTAGGTATTTTGTGGGACTATCAGCTTGCTGCAGACAGTGTGGTGCACAGTGACTAGCATTCATACTTAGTGAAATTTATAACCAGGATCTTTTGTGCTGTTCTGTTGTAGATCTGATTATGGTAGTAGTTAAAATTTTTCTTTTACAATTGAGGCAATTGAAGAAGACTGACTCAGTATCAAAGTTGGATCTAGAATCCAGATTTCCTACCTGGTTTATCAATTTGTCCTGCTAAAGCCCATATGAATTGTGTAGAAAAAAACGTGCATGTCTCTTGGGAGATAGCTCGTTCATATGATTGCGATGTGATAATGCTCTTGTCCAGGAGCAGGGTGCTTAGCTATTAAAAGTAGAAAAGAATCAGTGGCTGCAAGCATTTCCATGCCTATGAACATAGTAACTCCAATCATTATGACTATCAAAGTCTAGTTTTTCAAGACAGTGGGATAGTATGGGATGATGTAAACTGTAAATACAATATTTTTAACTTCATTTCTGATTTCAGCATGGACAAAGCAGCTGAGCTCATGTGGCAGGTGGAGGATTCACCTTGCAAAGTGGGACAGCAAGAGCGAAGCCCAGATGATGTTGATAAATCAGAAGTGCCTGAACAGCCTGCACACAGAAAGGACGAACTACCCCAGAGTCATACTCTCCAGTGGGAGACTCTAGGCAGACAGTTTGTAGAATATGAGCAGGTGGCTCCATTTCTCATTCCAGAGGAGCAACAGAGAAGGCTGCTGGACTTTCTTCCCCTCTTCTTAAAGGTTTGTTCTCCTTATTGCCTTTGATGCAGATGCCAAGGATGTACACTGAGATTCTGCTTTTGTGTGTTTTGTGGCCACCTTAACTGCCAACAGAGTTGATTAGCGTGTGATCTCTGGCTAGGAGTTGGGCTCTTTTATTTCATTGAGAGCCTGAGGATACAGTGTCTTGTTCACCTCTCATCTAACTAACCTGCTATGTCAGCATGAAACAAGTATGTAGTGGAGCATGGCTTTGTTTATGTGAATGGCTAACTTGCTGGAATATGCTGATGGTAGAGGCATCTTTCGAGGTGAGTACCCTGTGAAGTGGTTGCTTCATGTACTCCTCCATGTATGCCTCCACTATTCTCTTACTTAGTGGAGGCTGGGCATAGTTTCAGTCTGGGGAAAATGTGACTGCGGTATGTAGCCAGCTAGGGGAAGTGCAGGGTTGCAGTGTGAAATGTGGGATTTTGGGGTTAACGGGGCAGCACTGATGTCTAATTCTAGTGCTTGAGAGAGGTGTTACAGATAGGGAAACTGCAGCATGAAAAGCGGAAGGTTGTACTGTGGGTGAGAAAAGAGCTTCGAAGTAGAAAACTTCAGTTAATAAGTTGCTCTGCTGTGTTCCTTAGATCTCTCATCAGCCAACAATTTCTAATGTGGCAATATTGAAAGGTGAACCTAGAAGAGCCCTTTAATGAATAGGAGCCTCATTGGTTGATTTTGTTAGTGTGTGAAAAATGTAGCGAGCTGCCTGAGTGAGCTGTACAGTGGCGGGATAGCATAGTGTAATCCTGAGAGTGGCAGATAACCTGGCCTAAACTTAAATGTATTGTGGCCACATAGTATAGAAGAACAGTTTTTTTTTCTCTGCATTACCTGTGATATTTATGGTTGTAGAGTCTGAGATTTTGCATTCTCTCATTATGTAAACCTTTCAGAAAGAAAACAAAAGCTTGTTTTTCATGAAACCATGTTTTAATGATGGTGTATTTTATATGCCTGTACTCGTGTTTTCAGTGTTCTTAGGTGAACAAACTCAGACCTGTGTATCTGAGCCAGATTTCTAAAAAGTAATGAGCAAATAAGGAAAAAATGTTGCTAGACTTGTTAACTGTCTATGTGAGAGCATTGTGGGACACAAAAAGTGACGCTACTATGAAGAATGTATTGAAATGTGTGTGCAGGGAAATCACTGTGCTCAGTGCTATGAAGTCTTTGCTGTCCATTGTGGCAAAGGAGAAATAACTTCCAGATAGTGAAAAGTATTTCACTCAGATGTGTGAAGAATGAACCTGTGAAGCTTGTAAATCTTGGTGCAGTGTAGGGCTTTGAAAATGCTGTAGGTGCTGATGTCAGTTAACAGTACTGAATGAGGTAACCCTTTGGTGTCAGTGTGATGCAAACAAATTCAGTGCAGACTGAGTTGCACTGCTTGTTACTGGTATTATCTGGCAAGGGCTACTGTGAAGAGACTGCTACATTTGAATGCAAGCTCGCCATGATCCAAGGCAGTGCAGACAAAAGGAATTGAAGGGTCTGAAGAGGCAGCGAGTACACTGCCTGGAGCCTCCGAAGTGGCCTTTTCATTTAATCTGAATCGTTCTACATTTGTTTTGTATAATGAGTAAAACTTCCACTTCTCACAACTTCATCTTCTGAATTTGTTTGCATAGAATTGTGTCCCTCCTGAACCAAGAGCTGTATCTGGACAGTAGAACTGTTTCTGTGTGTGTGCACGCTCTCCTGCCACTGAAAATGAATGTCTCTCTCCTCCCCTGCATATGGCACTACAAGTGCATGGACATGCTTGACTCTCTTGTGAGAGCCACTGCAGCTTTTTGAGCTCCCAGAATTATGGCCTTGAAAATGGTCAGTGTTCTCCTCTCAGTCTTCAAACAGTGCTTTTCAGAATAGAGTCAGGACAGATAATGTTACAGTTTTCTATACTGAGACCCTGTTTTATTTCATGCGTCTACTTTTTTAAATAGCTTACTGCAGATTGCACTGTTATTTCTCTGAGACAACGAGGTGCAACTTTTCCTTTTGGATTAGGATGTAGTTATTTTGTTTTTCCTAGGACAGTTTTCAGAGTTCCTTTCCTTCCTCCTCTTGAAGCTACACGGGAAGCATGCATCTTCAATGCTTTCCAGATATAAATTGATCCCAATTAAGATAGCTTTCCTGTGTAATATAGTCTCTCCATACTGCCCGCTTCCCCTTTCCTAAGCTGTGTATTGGAAGTTGTAGGAATTGATTTGCTAAAGTGCAGTAATTATTTAAATTTTTAAAGGATATTGTGATTATAAAATATATTCAAAATGAACATTTCTCGTTAGCTTAGTACTTTTCTTTTGTGTTCTAAGAGAGGGATTCTTCACCTTCCCTTTTCTCAAATTTATCAGAAGAGCTTTGAGATGCTTTGTAGGCATTCAGGACCAGATGTATGCCTCATCACGTCCTTTCCCGTATGACTCCGTATGACTCCCTTCTTGTAAGAGCTTCCTGCTTTGTGCTGAGTCCCTGATTTGGTCTGGGAAGCACATCTTTGTTCAAGTTGTCTGTTGTAAAGCTCTTAGTTATGTTAACTACTCTGTTTCTTCCTACTTAACTGGGCTCTGTGAAAGTCCTCTTTCTCCCTTAAGGATTTTCATCTGTCCTTTCCTTGTTGAACCATACAGGTGCTAATGCATCACTGTCTGAGAGGTTTGGATCTTACTGGATGTAGAGAGAGAGCACTAACCAGGAGCCGGCTGAGATGTGGAGGCTCATCACTCACCAACGCTCCTTCAAGCAGAAGGAAAAGAGAAAAATGTCAGCTATCTAGGAGTAGGCTGGGAGACATTTTAATGTGACCTTTGCATCTTCCCTCTTGGTGTCTCAGAAAGCATTAGAATGTTCTATTACATGGAAGGCTTTCAGCTTAGCATTTCTCCATTAAGCTCTGCTCAAACTTTTCAGAGGGAAATGTCATCCTCCTTAATGTTGAAACAGTTTGTTGTTCAGCATAAGCAGTTCTAATATAATGCTCTGTAAAACAGTTGGGAATTTGTACTTTGCTGCCTGTCCCCCCAGTCTGTGAGTAGGAAGGACAGATGGTAAGAGCAGACAAGGAGCTTGTGGCAGAATCTTAAACATCTACAAACAGCCAGGCTTAAGAGGAAGAGAGAACAGATTAGGTTGACATCACATTACTTGATTTTTCTCCTGAAGGCAGACGTTCTGGAACGGAGTCAGGTTCATTTTCTTCCAATACAGAACTTTATATGTTCAAAGACTAATATATTTTTAGAGGAGATCATATTTTAGGGGTTAGTATATGACTCACAGGATGATCACCCATAGAATTAAATAAAAATGCTAGTGGCCTGATCTGTAAGTAGCATTGTTGTGAACCTTTGATTGAATAATGTTGGTTTGTTTAAAATGAATTACTAGGGACACTGTGCAGCTGCATTTTGCTCTCATGTAGCCTCCCAAAAAGAGGCACTTTCAGAGAAGACAATTAGGTGAAACTCTAATGACGTGAAATGAAAGTGCTTGCCTTATTGCCTGAGTTGTTCTCTGCTTACAGTTTGCTCTCTGTAGGAATGAAACAGCTTCTTTTCAGTCTGCCCTCAGCAGAACAAGGAGGAACAAATAACTTAGAAAAGCACTAGCATGCTTTTTGATACAAATAATTATTGGCACAGGGGCTATGACAGACATTTACACAGTTATGATTGTATCCATTGAAGATAATAAAGCAAATACAGTCTGGCAGATGCATTACATAATTCAAACATTAGTTCCAGGTAGATTGCTGTATTTGTAGTGTTAGTGCTTCTACCAGTCCATTTGGAAGCATTTGACAAACAGCACTGGAAATTTATGGGGGAATGTTAATTTTATGTGTATTTATTGGTATTTCTCAATCCACCAAAGACATGCTCTATCAGAAACATTTTAACAGTTTTTCAAACTTGGATTTCAGGCTTGGGAACAGTCTGCTGGAGTAATTGTATTCCCCAGCGTTCAGCTGCTAGCCAGTGAGGTTTCTAAGCTTCTGACGAAGGAAATTAAGAGGACCCTCAATGGCAAATCTGCAGGTAATGATCGTGTAGCACATCCACTGGGGAGTTTGCTGTCATCTGCCCATCTTCTGCGCTGCATGGTATGCTTAATATGAGGGAAAGAAAAAAAATATACTAGGTGTAGGAAGTCAGATCTTCTAGTAGGTGTCAGCTAGCATTGGTTTTGTATGACTGCACTGAAGATCTGGCCTTGTATGCCATGCTGACCTTATTTCAGAACTTGCTATGCAGTGAAAGAGTATTAAGGCTACATTTAATATTCCAAAGAGCTTTCTTTAATGGGAAAAATACTGCTAGACCTATGTGGCTTTCCTGGTGGCTGTTGTGCACTCTTTGTGTCAGTCAGCTGGCAAACTTCATGAACTGAGATGGTATTCCCAGTGAAACTCATCAGTTTATGAAAAGCACTTTACATGAACTGGCCTGAGCCCAGTGTTGGATCAAAACCCTTTAATATATTTTCATTCACCACATTAGGCTCTTGCTAATATAATTTTATAAAATTTGTCAGATCTATTAAGAAAAGATCAGTGCAATATTTTCACCTTTCGTTAAGGAATTGAAGTTCAATGTTTTTGTACTAACAGAGGAAGCTCGGCTTGCTTTGGAGCATTTGTTACAACAGAAAGAGGAAGTAGAAGAAGGCCATTTGCTCCTGAAATCAGTGTATCTGCTCTCACGGACTGACTTGGTAAGAGAAATAACTACAGGGGATTATTTTGTTGGTTTTTTTTTCTTTATTTTATTTATTCTGAGAGGCTGGGTAGCTACCCCAGCAGTGGAACATATAGATCCTATAATGTTTGTGTTGTTCCTAAAGCTTTGTGCATCAGCATGCCTCAGGTACACTGTCAGAGAGAGAACATGTAACATGGTTTATAGTTGAGGCTTTTCTAAAAGAAGGAAGTGCTCTGTGCTTTCAGATGCTTGATGAGCAAAACAAGAAGGACATCTGTTTTTTCTCGTGTTCCTCTGATCCTTAACTTTTCTTTTGCTCCAACTTATGTAGCAAGCAGATAACTGGTGAGGATCTGTTTGTCTGATAACACAGTGGTTGAATTGTCATTTTGAAGCACTTCAGAGTGTGTCAGAGTCTGTACAGCTGCTCTCAATGCAGACTGCTATCAGCACTACAGCCTAGTAGTGGGGTGTGAGGGGTACGTTTGCTCCCTGTATCGAGCTGTGCAGTTTGTCTCCTTATTCAGATGAATGATCCTAGTAGGCCTAGTCTGTGTCACAAGAGGAACTCTATAGTTAGATGCAGTGTGAAGTTTCTTATGAGATTTGTGCTTTTCAGATATAAAATGTTGCTATTTTTTGTAGTACAGACTCTCACAAAACTTTATCACAAACCCCACTCTTTTCTTTAGTTTGCTGCTGATTTTTATTTTGATTATTGCATGCCAAATGGGCACCCTGGGATGCCACTTCTCTAAGTTGTACAGAGTCATTAGTGAAAATAAAAAGAAACTAAGTGCTGAGAAATACTGCAGAGAAGCAGTGTCTTACATTTATAAAAGGGATAATAAGAACTGTTTGTACAGTTATTTGGTAAGTTACAAAAATAAAGGAACTACAGCTAAATTCCTGCTATGCTGAGTCAAGGATGGAACGGAGAATTCACACTGCTGTCCTTCCAGGCTTCTATAGCTACAGGGTATATCCTTTGAACTAATGATAAGAGGCCCTGTCCCTGATCATATTATTTTAGCTGTGAGTTTGCAGGTTGCATGCTTTATCAACTGCAGATCTCCTTACGCAGAGTATGGTATCTGTCAGAGCTGTAATTCAGCTGGGGTGGAAAGTCCTAGGAACAGCTATGGCAATACATGATTAGTGTTGCTTCTCCTAGGCAAGTTTGTAGAACTGTGGTATGATTGCAATGATCACTCTTAAGAATAAAATTCTCAAGTAGCTGATTCAGCTTTCATGGCTACTCTTAGTGTGTAGAAACAAGGAAAGCACAGCTGTCTTCAGGAGGTGCTGACTTTTATTTTACTTACTTAGAGAACAATATGGAACATCATTGGATCGGGACTTCCAGCTGCTCTGATGCAGTGCCTGTACCTTTTCTTTACTTGTCCTCTGAAAAAAAACAGTAATGGAGAGACAAATGAAGATGAAACTCAGGAGATGCTTGTTGAGGTGAGATACCCCTCTGGGAGCTTCTTCCCCTGAATACTCATATATTCACCCAGGCTGAGGATTGGAGCTGGTGTTGATTCAAATGACCAAAGAAAGGAATAAATTAGAGCTGAAAATTATTAAATAATCTGAGATTATGCAGTAATCTCTTGTTTTGTTTAATAAAAATGTAATTAAAACTGAGGAAAACTCCAGAATATCCTAGTAGAAGTTGTCGTATTTCTGGTACCTGTATAAGAACTGTGGTGTTTTGTTTTTTAATTTTTAAATTTCCCCATTCATCCCCCACTTAACTTCTCCAAAACTGCTGATGGATGGAGCAACCAATGGTTTAGATTTTTGTTTCTCAGTTAGACCTTGTTCACAATACTCAGTTCTCATTTCATGGTACACACGTTCAGATGTTCGGGAGCGCTTTGATACTATGGTGCTGTGGTGTCCCTGTAAGCTTTGTGTGACATGTCCCAGAATTTTGTGCTGTTTTGTTTTTCAGTGCGTGTGTATGACTGTGGGTTAGTGCTGGCTTTTATTTCCCAAGCATTTATAAAGGTGTTTATTCCAGCTGTTTTTTTTCTTTCCAGATAATGCTTAACATGTACAGAGAGGAACAAGGTGTAGAGGAACTTTTGGCAGCTGATAAGCTTCAGTCATTAATTATAGCAGCCTCTTCCCTCTGGGACCAATGCAGCCATTCATGGAAAGTACCTGCAGGCCGTGTGCTTCGAACAATTTCAAAGGCTCAGACCAAAAACAGCATCCTGTACTTACAAGGTGTGGTTTAGTAATTTGGCTTCTCTTTTCCTTGTGGTTGCCCTGAAAATGAGTTCTCAAGAAACTAATCTCTGGGGTAGATTTTTCTGTGTAATCTGGTACTCAGTCAACTGCAAAGAGTGGACTCTTGACTTTCTGGGCAAGAATGTTATCTGGAAACTGAGGATTTTTCCTACACACCCAAAAAGAAAATTACTGGCAAGGGTCCATCTCACTTGATCACACTGATGTAGACAAGCATGAGATATATTATGGTTTGTATTTATTTATGAGTTATGTGACTCGATGTATGAGGCTTGTCAACATTCTAAATTGAGAGACTGAGGAATAATAGTTCTAAGTACTGAATGGTTTAGTAATTTGGAAGCTATCTTGGAAGGACTGTCCATCAGATTAAACAAGAAAGACTAGTCTTTGTTGCTCAGAGCAAAATGTGTATGCCTCAATATGTATGCCTCATTAAGCAGAAAATTCATCTGTGAATTCTGCACAGGATGTCACTGACTTAGTACGTGATAAATATGTCTGCTTCCACTTGTGTTCTACTAAGGCAGCTGAATTCACGGAATATGAATTTGGGTGGGTGACTTGGGTGTTCCTGTTCTTGAGAGTGAGCTGCTCTGGGTTAAGCAGAGAAATGTATGCATGCTTTAGAAACAGACATGCTCTGCATTTAGCCTGGAGGTAAGTTTAATGTTCTGCTTTTTCTTTCTGGAAAGAGCAAGTGTCTTCTATTTTATTGGGAAAACTTTACAAACTTGTTTGTTCCGTTTTTATCAGTAACTTTGGACTTATTTGACTATCGGTTCTTAAATAGCTGCTTTTTTTCTGCCCCACAGCTGTGGACTGCGTTAAAATAGCAGTTCAGAATCTCTTTAAACTGGCTGATACGCTCTCTGCTTGTGATGTCTGTGAAGTTGTTAGTATTGTCTTGTGCTTTGTGAAAGACTCCTATCCTGTATCATCAGCTTTATTAACAGAGTTTGAAAGTAATGATGGCTACCAACTCCTGCTAAAAGTGTTACTAAGGTAAGTATAGAGGGGTTCTGTGGGTTTCTAGTAGATGGTAGAACTTCATTTTCAGAATGCATGGTGGCCTGTTCTTAAATGTTAGTTACACATGTAATTCTGTGTGGATGCAAAACTAGTAACAAAGGCTCTGATGCTGGATTTTTCATCCCTATTTTAGGAGGGGAAGCAGTTTATAATTTCTGATACAGTACGTTTTTGTTATGGTTTCAAGAGGAGCAGTTAGTCCATAAGTGGGGTAGGGACTTACTGAACACATGGCAAAGGTTATTCATCAATTATTAGTATTAGAAGAGATCTAGAACACTTGTTTCAGTTAGGGTGGACTCTTAATTCAGGAATAAAATCGGCTAGGGAAAGAAAGCAGATCATCTTGCTGTGCAGAAAATAAAAAAATCCACCCGAATTCATATCTGAAAGAGCTCCATTCTTCTGATCTTCCAGATGAATTTGAACTGGAATAAATTCCCACTGCTTCTCTTCCTCATCAGCAGTACAAAGAAGAAGCTTTTACTCTTGTTATTTGCATTGACTAATCAAGTTCGGAGTTTGCTATGTCAAAGTAGTAGGACATTATACCACTTCCCCAGAAACACGCAGAAGCATTGTTCTTGTTTATTACTAAATGAGAAGACCACTTCCAGATCTTTATTCCTGTTGATTGTTATTTCCATTCTGACTTTGCCTGTTCTTGTACTACTTCTCAAACACTCAAAAGAACTCAGGTCCCTGACTAGTATGTCATACTTAAGAGGTATTTTGTAAGTTGGATCTACAGATATCTTTGGATTCATTATCCAAACCACATATCTATAGATATTATTTCTGATAATTTTTTGCAGGGCAATAAATATGACACCTACAATTGGATCAAGATTTTTTTCTTTTTATGTTAGTGTTTATTTACAATGGATTGTCTAACTTTCCCTTATAAATAGGTTGTGCTGAGAGATGGGTATTTCTGATGAAGCTCTAATGATATAAGAGAAGGCATCTAATCTTTGTCAGTAAGGTCTATGACTCTCTTTTTAACTGATGTAGGCTGGAAAGATGGAAGGAGTATACAGATGCTCAAGGCTGCAGTTTCACATCTCTTTTCCTGGACTGTGCCAAGTTTCTTCTTGTCTGATGGTTAGAATTTCTTTTTCAATGAAGAGAATCCTGATGATCGCACTCTTCCCCACTGAAAGTGGACACTAGTTTTTTTTCCTTTGCCAGTCTTTTCTTCTCGCCTAGATTGGAATATTTTTTTCTTCTGAGAGATTTTCCTAACTTCCAGTGTCTATTGCTCTGCCACTAAACCATACCCAGATGCTGCAGTTTTCCTTGAATTATCCTCCCTCTATGCAGTACTGAGTAGGATGACATGAAAAACAGTTGTATCAGACTTCTGACAAGCATTCTTTTCAGTCTAAACTGTGGCACATCTGGGATCACAGCTCAGAGTATTTCACTACTTAGAGGAGATACATGCTATTTTTTACATTTGATTCACAAAGCTCAAGCAATACAGTGCTTTTCTCTTACTAAAGTGAGCTCTTTCTATTAGTTATCACAGGAGATTCCTCCCCTTGCCAACCGTATGTCTTCCTTTACTTTTAAATGTAACCATGGCTTGGATTGCAAAAAAGTCATGTGAAGTGTCTGTTCCAACTTCTGATTTCTCATAAAAATTGTATTTTTTACTCACCAGAATAGGCATTATTTTGTTGAGAGCTACCTTTTTTAAAGTACATTGAAATAGACTCACTTCTAAAGTGTATCATCCTTATCTTCAGAGAACTGTTATATTGCCGCTTTTCCATTTTCCTTTTTCATTTTTTTAAGTTTTGTTCTGATTCAGAATGTTCCACCAAGGTGTAAAATTAGTGTTTCTGGGATGGCTAAACAAAGCAAAAAGATGACAAAATAAATGAGGAGGGAGAAATGGGTAGCTCGTATGTGTTCAGTACCTAGTGATGTATCCAAAAAAGCTTGTATTACTAGGGCATGAACATGTGACTGTCCCATCTTTTGTTGCCAGATGTGAAGGGTTGCAGCAAAATGAAGGAGATCCCTATCTGAATGAGATTCTGGACATGCTGACTTGCCTTACAACCTGTGGGAAAACTGAACTGAAAGTTTCTGGCAATATTATACATCCGCAATTACCTCAGTTTGATTATGAATGGACACGGTCTTCTGGTACAGTATATATGTGTGGCAATGTAGGTGGGTTGTAAAATGAAACTTTGTTTTATGTCTTTAGATGGAGGAAGGAGTATGAGATAACATCCACTGATCTATGTGCTTAATGTTACAGAAGCCTGAATGTTACCTACACCAAAATGAACTGATTGTCAGCTGTAAAGTCTAGTTTTGGGTTGAGGATGTGTGTCTGTGTATCTTGTTTCTGATCTCGGATGTGATTAAGCGCTGTAGTTGCAGTGCTTAAATAACATTGATGTTTAAAAACAGAACACACACAAAAAAGGGTGTCTCACCTGTTTGTCTTGCAGGAATGACAGTCAAAAACCTCCAGGCTTTTCAGGTCTTGCAGTCCATTTTTCAGAAAAGTAATGATCAGCACCTGTGTGGAACAGTCTTAGGAGCAATTGGTACCATATGGGCCTGGGACACTGTGAACTTCTTTCTTCTGGAATGGACACTGCAACCTATCAACCAGTTTATTGATATAATCCATTTCAAACCACATCCAGTCCAGGTCCAGTTCTTCAGACTGGTAGAGTCAATCGTTTTAGACCTGTCCTACATCCCCCATGAAATTCTGAAGAAGGTTCAGTGTTTGATAAAGGAAAATGTAGTGCCTTTCTGCACTTTGACAGCTCTCCAGTGCCTTCTCAGCATTACCAAGAAGGATCCGCTATTCAGTGACATATTCCGGGACTCTGGGCTATTAGGCCTACTGCTGGCACTTCTAAGGAAGCAAGCCAAAATCCTAAGGAAGTCAGGTACAACTTTACTCATTCATGATGACTGTGGAGGCAGGCATACCAATAGGAATGAATGCATCTTTCTGCAATCAATTTATACATTTTATATACCGAGTAGCTAGATCTGTCTGGAGGCCAACTGGCCCAAGTTGAAATTTGGGATGTTTCTGTCATGCTAAGCCCTACTAAGGTCCCCTCTGAAATCTTAACTGTATATCATTCTGTGTGCAGTTCTAAGGAGTTCATGCATGTTCTGTTCTTTACCAGTGTACAATAAATTACTCTGGAGGGTACCGTTCATCCCACGCTTCTATAACTGATCTTGACTTGGAGTTCTCTGAGATGGCAACTTGCTAGTATAGAAAGTTTTTAACAGTACTTAGTTCCTCTGAAAACAGCACTTAGTTGGGAGGACTGATTATGGAAGGTGGTTGCTTGAATTTTGGCCATATATTAATCACAATTACTGCCACCCATTGTCATCTGTTATAGTTATCTCACAGGAAGGTAATAGTCTGGGTGCGGTAACTGTTGAGTATAGCTGGTTTATGGTATGCACTCACATATCTGAAAGGTTTTTTTTAACTGCTAATTTATATAAAGCGTGATAAAATTTCATGCTGTATGAATTGGGAAATTCATTTAAATTTCAATATGATGGTTACTAAGTTAAAAAGAAACCCAAAGTACTAGATTTAACTTCTAATATAGCAAGCAAAATTGAATTATTTTTTATGCATTCATTTTAAGCAATAAATTGAATATGAATTGCAACAGAAGTTCTAGAGTGTAGGTTCTGTTAACTGCAAGGAAACTTAGATTTGTGTTCTTGATATCAGAGAACTATTATTTTGAGAGTTCTTAAATGAGGAATGTCAAGATAAATTGCCTAGAACTGTGGTATTTATCTTATGTTTATCAGTTGATGTATTTTGCTGCCTTAGATTGCTTGGTGATGTAAATTGTACAGAATGAGTGACTGAATAGCTAGGTAATTTATGACACTGGATACATGAATAAAGAGGGGCAGATGAGAACGCACTGTGTGGAGAGGTCACTGCTTCAGATCTAACAGTAACTTTCCTTACACTGTGTGATCCTGGAAGTGTTTGCCTTTGAACATGCATGAACATGGGGTTCTTGTTTTCCACTTTTAGTTTATGTACTTGAGTACTCCCTGTTGCTACAATATTTTACCAATTTACAGCTCAGAAGCCATAATGTTCTTCTGTTCATGTGTGTACCTGCTAGGTATCACCAAAAAGGCAACTACATCAGCTTTATAAATGGGAAGTAAAAGCACAGCTATTATCGGTATTTTCTGTAGTTATGCAAGAGATGTGAGATGCAGAGCATAGAGTCAGACCTGTGATTCCCAATCTCAGATTACATCCTGATCATTACACACTGCCATGCCTGTGTTTTGTTGCTTACCTTTCAAGTAGCCTGTAAGTAATATTTAAGACAGAGCTAGAATTTGCTGGAGGATTGGTTTTCTTTTCTAGGTTTAAGATTCTCTAGTTACAGCTAACTAAATCTCGTATAATTTTTGCTGTTAACAATACACTGATAGCTGGAACCACTCTGTCTGGTCTGGAAGAAGGCACTGATAAGGAATTAAATGCTGTAATGCTGAAGATGGTGGCTGCCCTTACTGTGGGATGTGTGAGAAACACTGGTAAGAAATGATACATGACTGCATTACCTTTGTGATACTTTATGATAAGTGGTCATGATGCCTCTAAGAAGCACAAACAAACTTTCTGGCCTTTGTGCTTCAGTGAGAGGTGTTGCTCTAGAAAGAAATGAAATGTGGCAAAGATACCACATTCTCCATAGTTAGCCTTACTGTAGTAGTTGCTCTGCTTCCTTCCATGTGGGTACCTCTAAGGTGTTTAGTTGTGGAAAACAAAACAGTGCATGTGAGTTCTGTGTAATGATGATTCATCTAGGTATTTTTCCATGTTATCTAGTATTTGAAATCCTGATGTGATCAGGCATGGATTGGATCACGGTCATATATACAGAATCATAGAATTGTTTGAGTTGGAAGGGACCTTTAAACGTCATCTTGTCTGCCTCAACTGCAATGAACAGAGACACCTACAGCTTGAACAGGTTGCTTGGAGCCCCATCCAGCCTGACCTTGGATGCCCTGTCCTTGGGGACATTTACCACTTCTCTGGGCAACCTGTGCCAGTGCCTTAATACCTTTATCATAAAAAAAACCCACAACCAACCTTTTTCTTATCCAATCTAAATCTCTCCTCTTTTAGTCAGAAACCATTTCCCCTTGTCCTGTCTTGACAGACCCTGCTAAAGAGTCTGTCCCCTTCGTTTTTTTAGCTTCCCTTTAGATACATTACAGTATTGGCACACCTGGGAGAGGTTTGTGTGGGGAGTCTAATGGAACAGAGTAAGACAGGAGTGAGAAGGATCTTCTGAATTCCGGAGTTCACTCAGTACATTCAGCTTGCATGATGTGAGTGTATTCTTACAAACAAGTCTCCTTCATAAACTGGAGGAATGTTTAATCTGAAAACTAATTAGGCATTGTTTCATGCATTCTTGTACTGGGAAACTACCATTTCTAATGATTAGAGACCGTTATTATCCTGTCATTTTATTCCTACTTGTTGTGCTCTTCAGTTTGTATCCTTCAGTTTAACTCGCTCTTCTTTCTTGACTCTTTTCCATATTTGTAGAAATGTGGCACCATACACTGAAAATATGCCTTTGAGAACTACAAGTAAAGGATAGTTTAAGTAACAAATGATACCTTACTTGTCCCCAGTTGTTTTAAAGGACTATGGAATGGTGCCATATATCAAGATATTTTTGGATGATGAGTGCTACAGGGGTGCTACTCTCAGCATCTTGGAGCAGCTATCAGTCATCAACTATGAAGAATATATGAGCATTGTTATTGGAGCACTCTGTTCTTCTACTCAAGGAGAACTACATCTGAAACTAGATCTGCTGAAGGTAATTCACATGGCTTCCAAGTTGCTTGTTGTTTTCTTGGAAACTGCTTGGCTTGTGGCAAATTGCTTTTAATCTCATCCCTAGCACTGTGTTTTTCCAAGATGGTAAGAGCAGAAGAGGAAAAAGCTATGAACTTTTTTATTCTGCTAGTTCTGTTCCTCTGTTTTGTTTTTTTTTTATCAGGGTGTGTGTGTATGGTCAGCACTTTCACTCAGTATCAGACTGAAGTATTTTGAAGACTTAGTAATGCAGGGCAGAGAAACAGAGGTGACAAATATTAGGGCACAGTTGTGGGAACAGCTGTGTAATGTGACAAAGGACAATCTAATGTGAATGAAATGAACATGTGGAGAGAGGATGTGAGAGGAGGTAGAAGAATACGATGGGGACAGAGTAGGCAGGCATGAGGTTAACAGCTTGATTCTCATACATTTCCAAGGTTTGTAGCTTTGCTGTTCTTATTTTGGTAATCTCTTGGGTACACCAGTGTCAGGGAAAAAACAGAGGTAAGTTGGTGGAAAAGAGAATGTTTGGATGGTGAAATTAGAACTATTCGTAGCCTTTATTGTGTGTATAGTCTTCGATCCATTAGCAACTGAAGCAGGGGAAAGAATCCACGTGCTTTAATTTGGTTTAGTTCATGGACAGCAAATTGAAAAGCAGTGGTGTGTTAGCATGAAACTAAATCTGTGTTTACCTTCTTTATTAAGTGTGAATGGAATTCACCTTTCAGCGCAATATAGCAGCTGCTTTTGTGATAAAAATACCATGTTACTCTAAACTTTGATGCATCTTTGTTTTTATAGCTTTGATATGAATCAGTAAACTTAACAATATTTATGCAGAAGTTGAGTACAGTGTCCAAACTAATATGAAAATAAATGCAGCTTTAGTGTCTAATTCTGACAAATGATAACCGTATTAAAACATAATGTAAGCAAATGAATTTATTATCTGCGTCTATTGGGACTGTGATTGCATTATAGGCAAATTCAGATTGATTTGCTAATATATATTTAGCTGTTAAAGCCTGAGCCCAAATGTAATTAGGAGTGCCGTATTCCAGTGTGGCATGTAGACAATTATGAGGAATAACAAATAATGGAATGTGAAATAAATTCTGTTACCGTTAACTGAGTTAGGGGGTTTCCAGCAGACATCAGTTTTATAGGTTCAAGACAGAGGAATACTAACTCATAGGCGATTAAATTCTAACTGAGTTAGAGCTGGAGGAAATGTGGTTACTGTTGACCTTCTCTGAAATGTGTTAAAGCCATCCTGATAACTTCAACTCTGAGTTATTAAATTTACTCCCTGTTCAGAATTCTCTGCCTGGTTTGATACATTATCATACAAAATTGAATGGCAGTAATGGTGTTTTCCTTCCCCCTCTAGTTCTGGAAACCTTTTCTCACAGTCATAGATCCTGTTACAGGGAGATAGATTTGTTAGAACTGCTCCTTTTCAACAGGTTGTGAAGTGAATCTCTTTCATTGGCTATCTGTAGGAAAAATTTATATTTAAAATGATCTCATCCTATGTGAGAAGATGCAGCCTGGCATTTGGAACATCTCTGGTGCCTGAAAGGGCATCATCTTTTCAAAACAAATAGTGGAACATCCAAAAAACCTGGGATAGATTACATTAAATTACGGTAGACTGTTTCCCAACAGCCTCTTGGTTCTTTTTTTTTCCCACTGACTTTCATTAAGAACTAAAGTAGTGGAAGTACTTCACTAGGTTTGTTTTACAATGGCAAACCTGTGGCATCAAAAATTTACAAGTGGAATACGTTGGTTTTTATGCTTGTGTAATATTGTCAAGTGACACTTAACATATTACCTGATTTTAAGCTCTGTGAAAATAGAGAAAACCTGTGGACTTAATTGTCTTTGCATCTGACTTCAGGGCTTTTCTTCCAGTTTTTTCTTCTAATCTCAAGATTTCTGGAGAGAGTTTGAAAAGATTGGTCAGAGAATAGGAAAAGGTCTGAAACAATACCTCCAGCCAAATTAGCTAGGATATACAAGGCAGGAAATCTGATTTCTTTGCTTTATTCCTATGAGCACTATTCCCTACCTCACAGGTTCATTATGTGGATTTTCTCTTGAGAATATGTTCTGATCTTGGATACTTGACTTTATAGGTACATGGGGAAAGGTAAAAGGAGAAATGTTACACAGTGGTGACCTTGCTTTAACCAATGATTTTTATTGTTGGTTGTGAATTTTCATTGAAAGGATTTCACAAACAAACTTATAGAATATTTTTAAATCACATATTTGCCCTTTATTTTAAGTTGTTCTTTTGTTTCCTTTCTTCCCAATGTTTATAGTCACTCTTAAGAATACTGAACAGTCCCAAAAGTCATTCAGCTTTCAGAACTTGCAGTGGATTCAATGGACTCCTGTCTCTTCTCTCAGACATGGAAGGTGCCTTACAGGATCCCCCACGTGGGCTGTGGGCGGCAGTTGGACAGAATCGCATATTGGAGCTTGTTTTCTATACGCTTCAGGGGATAACAGCCGCTCTCCACTTGGACCCTGTAAACAGCAACTTCTTTCAGAGGAGCGGCCTCTTTGAAAAGATGGCAGAGGATCTTGGGTCACTTGGCTGCTTCTGGACACAAAGAGAATGGCACATCCCTCTGAGCCTTGAGAAGACAAGGACATTTGCAGAATTCTTGGATGCAGCTTTCTGTTCTTCAGAACCTTTCCCAGCATGGTTGAAGAACTGCATATGGATTCTGAGTTTTCTTGATCATATGGTCAAAGGAACCCTCCATCTGGAGAATTACTTCAAGGAAATAAAGTCAGAGATGGGTGAGGCTTCAAGAGATGATCAGGAAGGAACTCAAGCTCAAGGGGAACATCCTGTTTTTTCCAAAAGACCAGTCAATGAATTATGTACCTCTGATTGTAGGTTATGGGGAAACTCTGAAGAGAAGTAAGTTCTAATTTACTACAGGCAATACAATAAGACTAGTATCTGCATTTTATATTGTAGTTAACAGGCAATGTGTGGCAAAATTTCCCTAGATCAAACAATTTAGTCATGCAGTCCCAAATCCCAGGACATCAGAAATCATATATTTTTGAAAGGTTAAATAATGGTAAGAATTAATGTTTAGTGGAGCAGTGGGATGCAAAAGGCTGAGAGTTATGCAGTTAGTGCTGAAGGTTTTGGCATATGCAGTTTGTGAGCAGGACTGGATTCTGAGGAAAGGGTTGTTGAGACTTGAAGCTAGCATTTAATCTGTTTGAACATTCCCCAATTGATTTTTGGCTTTTTTAATGATATGGAAAGATGTTTCCTGTCATCTGATAAAAACAGAAGCTTTTAAATTGTTTTAAATGCTCCCCTATTTGTGTATGCCCCCATGTGCATGTGCTGATTCATCTACTTGTACTGCATAGAGAAAAATGAAAAAGGAATGGTCATGAGCATTCCTGTTATAATGGAGTATGGCAGTAAGGAAAGGCTATACCAGGAATCAGTGTAGCTTTCAGCTATGAATCATTTCTGAATTATTTGCATTTCATAATTTTTTTGAGATCTTAAGTCCCTTTCTGTGTCTGCAGTCCTTTCCTCAAAAATGTCTGTGATTGGAACTCCAGTTAAAAAAACAGTTAAGTTCAATGTTTGTAATGGACTATTCCTTCAACCTTTGTTTTAAGCTATCCCTTACTCATCACTATATACAAACGAGGCCAAATGTATTCTGGCAGACTGTCAATTTTGATGACGTAGAGCATGTATACTTCTCCAGTAGTAATTATTTTTGAAAATAAAACTAAGAAATCACATTCTCAGAGCTCCTGCAAGCCTGTAGTTCCCCTAAGGCAGCTTCCTCCTAGCTGTACTCCACACTCACTTCCTCCTGAAACCTTCAGCAGGGAGCTATGCAAATTGAAAGGAGGAACTTGAGTGCAGTCAGTGTTGGTGGCCTGCAATGCCCTGTCCTGTGACATGGATTTAACATGCCCTGAAGAGGGGGATAAGGATGTGATGTGGTAGTTTTAGGAGCCTGTAACTCAGACACGGGAAAACTGGCATTTATACTGGATAATATTCATAGCCCCTTACACTGTTTTGTGGTCAATGATGGAACAAGCTGCTGGGTAACAGGGGAGTTCACTCTTTCATTCCCATTTGAAAAATGGCCCTCTGTGTTCCTGCTCTTGTGATAATGTTTGAACCATCTTCTGTTTTTCCTTTTGATCATGGTGATTTGAGACTGCTTGCTGCAAGCTATGTTAGTAAGGCTGACCCTACTTTGGAAGGGAAGCTGCTTCTCATGCCCACCCCAGCAGAATGGTTGCTGCAGCTGCTGTTGGGTGGATTAATGGCTCCTTAAGTCCTTTGTAGCTTTTCATTTTATCCCCAGGCCATCTTGTCTCGCTTTTAAGTAATGGTTAGTACAGAGTGTATTTGGGATCCATGCAGCAGTAGCGATAGGGTAAAGGGAGTAGTTGGTTGGATCAGTATGCTGATTGGCTAACCCTGAGGCTGGGATATTTGTAGGAGCGAGGAGTTGGTACATGGAGAAAGCTTTTCTACTGAGACAAGCCAGCAAATGAAGGCATTTCAGAAAACCACAGAGAAGGACAGAGATAAGACTTAAATGATACATTGATCTGATATTCCTGAGGGAGTGAGTGCTGATGGGATGAGTCTGGAACTGGTCTGGCTCTGGATTTTCCTTATTTGTTCTGTGTTCAAAAGCCCAAAGTAGTGCTAAGCCTACCAGGCAGCGTTCAAAAGTAAGAAAACCATGACAAAGACTTAACTATTTAATGATTTTATTTATTTTTCAAAGGATGATCTTACTTTCTTGTCTTCTGATGTTTATGATTTGGTAGGTCATGTTTTACATTTGCTACGTGGCATATCAGAAATAAAATTCATATTTGAAAGGAATGATGGGATTCTGAGGTAACCATATTTCTTCAGTGATCAAGTCTTTAGAAAAAATGTTGTTTGTTAGAGCTGTACACACTGCCTGGGAATTTAGTGTTAGAGATGGATAAATTGCAGTTTTTGGGAAGTCAGTTTGAATACAGCAGGCTTAAGCTAAAAATGAATTTGCTAAAGGTGGCAGAAAATACAGCAAAAAAGCTACTACTTTTATTTCTTGAGGGTGCAGTAGGAGTTATTTGTCACTGTGTGGCAGTGTTACATGTTACTTGCTGTTCTAAGACATTTAGAATAACAGGTGTTAATAATGACCTTTTATCTTCCTTTATGTCCCTTGTCCAAAATTTTAATGCCTGCGCTTTTACTTAAACTCTTTATACTGCCTATAAAGCACACTGTGACACATTTTTTTCCTGCCTAATTTTGTCTGTTAGGTGTTGTCTTTGCTTTCCTTTCAAAATCTATTTGGGGCAGGTTTCTGACATCACAACTCCAATTCAGAGGTGCACCCAGAAATAATTCTCTCATCCTGCTGAACCTGTGGTGCCCAGAGTAGTTACTGCTAAGAATGTTGAGCCTGAGCCTTGTTACTGCCAGGCAATTTTAATGTCGTACTCTGGTGGGACATTGGACAAACCTTCTTTGATGCTTTTAATGGTAATGTTAAGTCTTACATGTTTTTTTTTCCTGCAGGTGGGAAATGAGGGACTGTGTCATTGTAAATCCAGGTGCTGTTTGTGTTATGGTGAGGCTGCTGCCCAAGTTGTACAAAGAGGGACACTCTCAGGTGAGTATGAGCCATATAGGTTGTCTGCTACTCTTCTCTAGCTTTGTTTTTGAGATTTAATTAATATTTCCATATTAGAAAAGAGGAGAATTTACTATGGAGTTCTGGCAGCAGCAGCACAAAATTCCGCTGTGTCAGACCAGATAAGAACAATTAAAAATTCATGAATATTGGTTTGACTAAGCACTCATACATCTATCTGATGCAGTGTGTTGGTCTGGGTTCCAGGATACTGCAAAGGCAAGAGTAAGATGTGTTAGTTCCATTTTTACTATAGAATGCAGAGTCATACCCAAGGAACAAGATGAGAATAGTTTCACTTTCTGAAGTGAGGTCATTTATTTCCTCAGGGTATGAGTGAGAAAAAATGAAAGAAATAAGAATAACCTCTTCATTTCTATGCTCAAGTAGAGAGATGGGAGTGGGGCAGGTGAATGTTACTTTCAATTTTTTTTCTGATATAATGGTGAAGCTGTTCTAAACAGCATGTCTCTGGCCTCTAAGTTCCATTATAAAATAAGCATCGTGGTTCTGATGGTTGGTTGAGCTGGCCACTAACTGATGAAAATTACTGTTGTTCCTTTCAAATAAATTATAATTGGTTAAATATCAAAAGCTCTGTTTAGTTGCCTAAATTGCACGTATGAACATTTCTGTCACTGCCCTCACTTAATGGAGTGTCTATGATCAGGAACTGCATTGTGGTTCCTCACAGTGATAAAAGAACACATACACTTGTAGGTGCACTATACATATTTTATGTACCCGGACACAGAAGCTATTTAAATACAGACAGCCATCCTTGTCTTTGTTTCAAGTGCTCTCATTCTGCACCTTCCACCTTTCTATTCATTCTGAGAAATTCTGCTGGAAGCCATGTGCAAGCATAACATTTTTAGTGTGGAGATGAATGGGTTCTGGAGTACCTTAGTAAAAAGCACACTCACCTATTATGGCTGTAGCTAAAACTGCCTGACCCTGAGACACCACAAACTTACAAACACAAACTGTATTGGCTACATCTCTTTAATATGAGAGCACACCAGCAATGCAAGCACCATTAATTATTCAATGTCCTCATCTTTAATATTCCTTTTAATCCCAGGGACTTTGCTTTAGTATATTTTTCATATGCTACATTTCCCACCTGCAACACAGTAGCCAAAATTTTTCAAAACAATCAACAATTTTACCTGTGCCTTGGTGTCCTGCCCATGTGGCTTTTGTTTGCAATCCTGAGTAAGCTGGGCTTTGATATCTTTTATAAAATCAGATGAATGGTAGCAAAGAATGAACTGAACTAGCCCACTGACAATTGTTGAAATGTTGCTAATATATCCAGCAGCCAGAACAATCTGACCCTTTAGATCTATCAGTCCATAAGCCCACAGCTTAATTTAGACTCCCCTTTGCTTTGTCAGGCCTTTCATACACACAGGGAATTGAAAC
The DNA here is from genome assembly GCA_016647715.1 of Pavo muticus. Lineage (NCBI taxonomy): Eukaryota > Metazoa > Chordata > Aves > Galliformes > Phasianidae > Pavo > Pavo muticus. The sequence goes on along the minus strand of JACDJE010000019.1, from coordinate 5,347,316 downwards.
AAGTAACTTGCCTACATTGTATCTTTCTGCCTTATCTTAAATATTTGATTACAGCTAACATATACACAGAGATTAAAATAAAACCAGATTGTTCATCCAGACGTTTGCAAGGTGGGATTGCAACTAACTGCTCGCACATCTCAACTCTATGTAACAGAACCAAGGCATCAGCTTTGATATTTTGATAATTGCAATAATTTCTGGAAAACAAGTATGATGATTAATTGGATGAGAGAGCGCTATCAGGGATGTGCATCAGAGTTGGCTCTGTGGCTGAGCTGTGAAAGCTTGTGAGATCCTCAGTAGATGGCAGTGTTCTTAAAAATATGAAAGTCTAGAGCACAAATTCAAGCAGTTGCAATCTTGTATTTAAGCGTGTTCATTTTTCCTTCATTTCTTGTTCCTTTTTTCTTAGCTAATAAGAAATTCTTACTGATAGTGCTTGTTTAGTATTGCTGTTGTGAATGGAATTGCCTCAGGTAGAATGGGATTACTGTTATGCTCAGTAGACTTAATAGAATTTAACACATCTTGAAATTTTGTTCATCAAATGAACTACAGAAAAGGATGGAAGAAGTTTTATCTATTTTTTTTGTGACTAATTCTGTTTAAAGATGCTGAGTGAATGAAGGGAACCTTGTGTCTTGTTGTTTGGGCAACTGGATGATGCTACCAGGTAGTGACACAAAATGCTAAACTTAAGTACCTTTACTTTTAATGTATGCCACTGCACGAACACTTGTGAAATGAAGTCCTTCTTGGAAAATGCAAGTCAGGCAAGATCTGATGCTACAAGTGGAACTAAGTGACTTAGTGAAGGAGGGTAGAAACTGAAGGAATTTCCCCTGGAGTTTTCCTCTGTAACAAATATGGTGCTATTTCTTTTTTTTCTTATAGTTTGATAGTTATGAGAGATGAAGTAATTTCTTTGTGGATAGAGCTTTCTTAATGAACGTTTTCTTTAAAAAAAAAAAACTAAAGAGGCTTCTTGCACTTAGTTTAATACTGAGTCAAATAGCATATATTTTTAAGGAACAGTGGTGAAGGACAGATAGTGTAGCTTGTGTCTGTTTTAGTGCTATGATAGATCTTTCAAGGAGTCACCCTGAAAAATAATCAGAATAGGGCCAGGTCAAGTGTAAATCTTTTGCTTTCAGCAGAATGGCAATGAGAATGCCCTGCTTTTAGGCAAATGTTAATGGAACTCAATAAAAGTAACGTGCTTTGATTCTGACGCTCAGAAATAATATCCATTTCCTGCCTAAGTTGCTGCTGATGGGTGACCTTTGTCAGACCCAAGCAGTAATGGGCTAAAGCAACATTGAGTATGTTGGCATAGAAGAAATAATTGAAAATAAAACAGACTGTGTTGCAGATCAACCATTTCTTCTGGCTGTCCGAAAGAAAATTAGAAGTCGAGAACAGCTATTTCTGCAATTTCTAGATATGATAAAATCATTTAAATGTCATATGGATATGAAACCTTGCTTAGGAGCCTTTAAATTCCCAAGCGACAGTCTTCGAGTTGGTAGATGTTGTTTAGAGGTTACTGATCTTATTCTTGCATGGGTCTTATATGCCAGTTCCCACTGAAATGCATGTAGTTTGATCACATAGAAGATTCTTATAGTGCTGCTTTTTCCTGTTTATTTGTGAGGAGCACATAAGCACCAGTTATAGCATAAGTTTGTAAAGCCAATTTATACAGACTGTTAGCAAATAAACTTTAAGACCAGTGAGTGAGAATAATCAGCAATTTTTTGTAATAGAATGGGAATGTGCTTGCAGGTGGGAGCTGTGCATTAGGAATTTTAGCTATGACTAATTTTTGAGTGTTTTTTTATAATACATATTTTAAAGAGTAAAACACACAACTGATTTTTCAGAAGTAGAACCAAACTACAGTCAATGGTTTTTAAACTCATGGATGTTCACTTTTTCTTTTGAAAACATTATTTTTGATGCCTTGATTTCTTTGCCAGTGATTGCAATCTTTGTTAGAAAATTAATTTTCTGTGAAGGTCCAATAGCTTTTCAAGTGAGACGTGCTCTGAGATTGAAAAGTATTTTCGTTTTCCAAATGCACAGTTATTGAAATATCATTCTTAAACATAAGAAAATTGAAAATCCTTATGAAATTAATTCTCATTATTGAAGGTTCAAAGTTCTTAATCATTTTCCACATCACATAATCATTATGAAATGGAGTAACAGTGATTTAAAATCAGCTACCAAATTTTGAAACTATACGTTCTTATGAGCAAGAATCTGGGAACTGCTTAAACAATCTGGGCAAATTGCTAGTTGACATTTTGACCTTTTAACTCTAATCTGAAGTAGAGCTGTGAGCCCAACTGCATTCTAATTGCACCTTCAATATCTTGATTCATGGTGCAGGTAATATGTGTTGGGAAAATCAATTCATGTGTATAGAAACAGACAGCCTTATTTTCTGTCCATCATTAATATTTCTACTAAAATCTCATGTTACTGGAACTAACATCCTTGAAAATAGCACATTTTATTCAAAACAAGGCAATGCCAGTATAGACAAAGCTGCTAAACTGATGAAAATGGTCGATATTTTTCTATGTCATTATGGTTTTATTGGATTTATTTTGGAGTAAACCAGTATTTTCACTTAGCCAAGATGTGTACCTTTCTTTATTTGTGCTTTCCTGGCTTTATGTGCACAGGGGCTTTCCTTCATCCACTGAAAAAGTGGTGTGAAATAACAATTAAATGTTCCAAAAAGATTGTGAGGTTTTGATACTCACAGTAGGAATAAGTTTCTCTCTTTTGAAGAACATTAATGTAAGTTTGTTCTGATGGGAGATTTCTGTACTTATTTGGAAGCACGCTGGAACTTGGTTCACTAGGAATGAACGTTCTGGATAGGGGAAAAGATTTTTCTGAGAGAATCTCAGGTATAAAAACCAGTTGTGTTTATGAAAATGCAAGTATAAGTTCTGTTGCGTAAGTGTTGAAATTAAGGCTTTTGGTTGCTGGGTACTCTTAAAAAGAACTTTCCTGTAAACTTTTTATCTGCCTGTATTTGTTTTTAGCTCTCCAAATTGGGCCTGTATACAGAAGAGCTGAATCACACTTCAGTTTGTTCAAAATCCAGTGAAGTTTCTTTTCATTTGAGTTATAAAACCAAACCCAAATGTCATAATCTGTGTCTGCCACCACCATTCTTCTTCTTTGATTTTTAAAGTTTATGTATCTTTCCTAGAAGAGTGTATCAGAAAGCCAAAGAGCTCTTGAGGATGAAGAACAATAAAAAGATTTGTTTGAATATAGTGTACAGTTACATTTGAGAGAAATCTAGTTTGGTCAATAGAGTAGGCTTCATTCTTAAGAGGCAGCAAATTATTCTAAAGATTATTTATGAGAATTCAGATGCTTCTTTAAGACCATTAAGAAGTAAAACATCAGTTCGGCAAAACCATTAAGTGTTTAAGGGTTTTGCTACATTCTGTTTTGTTTAAACAACAGTTCTTTCAGAACACGGAGCAGATCACCTCAGTGTGACTCCCCATGTTAGGTACGTTCTGAGTAACTGTATTGGTGTTGATACTTATGTCTAATAACCTGCCCTAGGTGTTTCCCTCTTCTGCATGAGAGGTGATTGCTGTCATCCTTTTGCTGCTACAGTGGTGTGACAGGAAAGCTTAACTGCAGATATCTGAGCAGTTACTCAGATGTGGATATAGCCATACTGTTCAGGTGCACAGTTTTATAGAACAGCCATATAGTTGCACGTGAGACACTGATTTAAGGGTTCTTTTGAAGGGCCAGATTTCTATGCCCGGAGACTCAGCAATTGCAAAACCAAGTTCACTTGTCATGTACAGTTTTAGTTCCTGGTTGTTGACCTCAGATCTATCTTCCAGATTTCTCAGGAAATCCAATGTGCTGTGGCTGATCACATTCAGTCCCTGGTGAAGTCAGAGAAGAGCCGCCAGGTGATGTGTGGATCTGGCTTGCTGAGCGCTATCATAACTTCCTGCCAGGATGCCTTCCGCAATGAGAGCCATCCACTGCATCTGCCCCTCACAAGAGTTTTTGAGAAGCTTGCCTCACAGTCTATTGAGCCAGATGTGTTAAGGTATCACATTATTTTTAATTGAATGAATTTGCGGTAGCGGTGCATATTTTTGTGAAGTCTGTAGTTGGAAGTGAAGTTGGAAACTCCACGAGACACCATTTAGCAAGACGGGATATATGATTAAATGAATTACTGTAGCTGGTGCAAGTCTTCAGTCTCCTGCATCATCTCTGTAAGGATTGTAAAGCCATTCATGAATGATAACTAAGTAATTTTAAAACAATGAGAATTATTTAGGACTATTCTGGTATGAAGAAGCTATTTCCTGAAGAAGTGATTCACTTGGTTCAGGTCAATGTTAATGACAGATGCAGAAATAACAAGTGAAATTTTGTTTCTATGTTGAGGATGTGCCTTTTCCTTAAATTCTCACGGAGGCTTGGCATGAAATACCTGGTAGAGATCAGAGTGCAGATGTGTAGTGCATCTGTCTTAATAAAAAATGGAACCAAAATTCATTTTAAAAAATGGATAGATTTTTTGGGGGAAGGGAAATTAGTAGTAATAAAAAAGCATTGCTAAAAATATTTGAAACCTTTAGTTTTTTTCCAACAGAAAAACTTTGAAAGGGAAAGTATAAGCCCAAACATATTTGTGATGATACAATGGAAAGCATTCCTTCTGTTTTATTTGAGATATCTTTAAAATTTTGTTTCCAATCAGAAAATCGTTCTCCCTCGGCTTGAGTTTTAATTGCATGGTTGCTATTACTCCCAAATATTGTATTGATTGTATTTTTTTTTTTTTTTTTATTGTTTTTTAGACAGTTTCTTTGTTTGGGAGGTTCTTTGTCAGTACCTTCCCGGCCCAACGCAAAGAGTACTGAGGTCCTTTCATGTCAGGAGAGTGATTCAGCTAAAGCAGATTTGAATGAAGGTAAGCACTCAATGAACAGCCTATTACTGTAGCTGGATTATAGATGTCTGTATAATGACAGAAAATTGCTATTGGAATGAGTTTTCCCAGGCTAGTCACAGTTGGAAATAGTTAAACATGTGAATAAGAACTGCTTTTTGTAGTCCCTGGAATATCTTAGCAGTCTGCCTGCTCATATGGTCTGTTTGCTATCCCAGTCCTTTAACTATTCTGTTTTTCATGTGAAAAGCTACTGTGGTAGCATTTTGCGCTTCTCATGCTTAAGATACCTAATATAGCATGTTGCAGGTTTGAGACTTAAATTCTTTGCAGTCATTTTTTAGATTTTCTCCCACATGTTGATTGTAAACATTTGTTATGGTGCTTTTGACTTTTCTAAGTGTGAGGAAAAATGGAACTAAAAAGCTTGGGAACCTTTTACTAGAAATGGAGTTCAGAGCTGCCTGAAGACACAGAGAGAAAACTTGACTGTCTGTCACTTCTACAAACTCATCTAATTTGCCAACCTGCCATTTTGAGATTCCTTCAGTGCTACACTTTTGTCTGCTGCTGAGAATTTCTGCAGACTGCTGAGGCTGTATTACTTAAAAATCTAATGCCTCGCGTAGTGCTAGATCTTAGCAGTGGTGAACTGAATACAGGCAAAGCATTGCAGTTATTGGTCTGACTTTGCACTTTGTTGATCTTGTATCTGCAGAGGAGGTGGCAGCAGACAGTAAAACTGCTCTTCAGACAGCTGTGCCTCTCAGCAGCTCACCTTGGGTGTCAAAGGGATCTGCGCTGGCACTCCAGACTGCAATGAGTCTCATCTCCATGACATCACCACGAAACTTACAGCTCCACAGCACTGCTTTGGCTCCATCGTTTGTGGAGTTTGACATGTCCATGGAAGGATATGGGTATTGCTGCTGTTGTTTTCTTCATTAGCTGCTTTGTGCTCTTCAAGACCTTATTCTGGACTCTACTGGTCAGATCTCTCATTTTAGTTATTCCTTTATGCCCTTTAGCTGCCTTCCTTGCAGCAAAGTTGCCAGCGTATTTGGCCTAGAGAAGTATATCAGCTTATTGCTGACAGCATGGACTCTGCCTTGCTACCTTGACTCTGCAGTACTAAGATATTGATGTCCTTTAGGGATGACTTTCCATTTCTCTGAATGAGTATTTGCTTGCTTTTGTAGGTGCTTATACCTCCCTACTTTAGCCACTGTACTGGGCCCAAGTGCAGAGCAATCTGTCTCAGGTGGAATTGGCATGGGTAAGTACTTTCTACTTCACCTACAGATTTCTGAAAACACTGATTTTTCTGGTGCATTAAAGGCATTCCATTTTTGTAAGAAATGGTAGCAAATAAACTATGTGCTTTAATACACTTCCATCTGTGTCCCAGTACAGCTCTGAGCTGTAGAACTCAGCTCTCCAAAATCACACATTACTGCAGCTTAGCAGTGTTACATGTTGACATTAACTTCAGTAGCATAAATTTAAATGTAGCTACTAAGTAAACAAGTAAGAAATACCAGATTTTAAAGTTGTCTTCCAGGGAGAGAATAGAAATTGTCAGTTAATGTTCGATGAGATTCTCCGATACATGAAAATCCTCTATTCTGTTGAGTGGGAAATGGTTATTCATACTGTACCTTTTGCTTCCTGAGTGTTATGGAGTCTGTTTAAAGTTGCTTATGGCTCGGTGCTACCTAAATGATGAAGTCTGTGACATAGGGATCTAGTAATAATTTCTCAGCAGTCAATTTTAGTTCAGTTATACACACACGTGCGTATGCAGTCTCTGATATTGAAGATAGGCAGTAAAATCTAGTAAAACAGATGGGAAATTAAATCTCAAATTCTAATGTTGTGCTACAAATCAAACAGCAAAAAGTCTGCTAGTGTCTGCACAGAGAGAAATCACCTTCCTAACTACCTTTTGTTTCCTATCTACAGGCAGCAGAATGTTCCCTCCCTCAAGTGGTCTGACTCTCTCCTGTTGGTTTCTGGTTAGCAAATTTGGTGTGGTGCACAACAGTCACCCACTCCGTTTCCTCACTATTGTGAGGCACATGTCAAGAACAGAGCAAGAATTTGTTTGCTTTTCAGTAAGCTTCTCCCCTCAGGACTGTTCCTTGGTCATTTCCACAGAAGAAGTTGAATTCCAGCCACTTGGTGAGGCTTTCCTCAGTCAAGCTGCAGTGTTGTCCTGTGGTGTGTTTGTCTCTTTTGTTTTCTTCTTGCAGCATGTGGTTCTTGATCATATTTAAGTTTGCTTTAAGCATGGAGAATTATCTTGTGGCCTGCAATAAGTGATAAAACTAATGGTTACTCTAGGGAAACTTTTGAACATGAGCTATATTACTGTGCAAAGCTGTGGGGATTGGATGTGAGGAAACAGCTGGTTCCTGTCTGTTCTCGTGTGGCAGCTTACAAGTTTAGAGAGTAGGACTGAGGAGTTTTGGAGCAGTCTAGCTTCCTAATCAAACAGCTTATTTTCTTTCCTCACTTTGCATGTTTTCTATTATGCCAGCCTATTCATCATCTTTCCTTGTTAGTATTTGTCCCTTTGTCCTCATTGAGTACAGTAGGTACTTCAAATGTGGATTTGATTGAACTTTCCACAGAAGGATGGAAATGGAATGAGAGTAGTAGGTGGGAATTTCATGGTAGTTGTGAGTGCTTTGATTCCTGTAGATGAAGTTAAAAATCCCAGCTTGCCTCTTTTCATAAGAACTACAAATTAATTTACGGAGTTTTATCTATTGAATGTGCTACGAATTTATTTGTCAGCTAACTCATTGGGTAGCCTAAGGGGTTCTCATTTCAGCTAATATTTGGAATTTGTCCTAGTTCTCTCTAATTTTACAGCATTCAAGCAGACTCCTGGAGGAGTCTTGGAAGTTGTGTAAGTCTCAGGTCCCTTTAGGATAAATTTTATAGACATTCAATGGAATAGCATCAGCTTATTCTATATTCATAGACTTGTTATTTCTGTCACATTTGATAGTTGTGTTCCAGAGGCAGGGAGAGGTGAGAGAGACTTCCTGTTGACTGTCCACTGTTTTTGTTGTTAGATATCATGGAACCTGAGGGAGAGGTCCAAAATATCTCCACGTTTCCAGAGCAAGTCCAGTTTGGCTGTGGCAAGCTGCTGGTCACTGGCCAGTGGCATCATCTCATGGTGACAGTTGCTAAGGAAGCAAAGAAGAACTGCATTGTGTCAGCATTTATAAATGGTCAGATGCTTGGCTCTGCAAAGGTGAGAACTGCACAGAACTTGTGCCTTACAGCTTAGTATTTGCCTTTCATAGCATTTTGTTTTTGTATCATTTTGCATATACCATGTATTCAGTGCAACCATATTTGCTTACATAAGATACACGTCTACACTGCGCTTGAATGGAAAGCGAAATCCATGTAAAGTAGGAAATACCTGTACTGCTGTTCAGAAGTTTATCAGCTTACACTGATGCTTTGAACTAGGTTATGAGTGTTTTCTTGTTTCCCCTGCCCCAGATAACTTGGCAATATTGAGTTGTTATACTCAACTTGAGAGTCAGGGTTACCTGGTTTACAGGTAGCCCTGGGTTATGTTCACACAAAGCAGGTGTACCTTCCTTGCAGTCTGTCTTCTGCATAGGGGTTTTCACATAGAAAAATGGTGAATTGAAGAGTTCTTCGTTTGTGTGAGATATCACAAGAAAACAATCTACAGCACAAATGAGAAGAACCCTTAGTTTCTATCATCATCATGCTTCTGGTTTTGAAGTTAATCTCACATAATTACTGTGATTTGATTTATAGATATTGAATGCATGAGTGTTGAAAATGCAGCCTATTTCTATTGCAGCTCTAATTGGTGTGGTGTTTTTTGGTTTGTGAGTTTTTTGATTCCTTTTGTTAATTGGAACTTGCAACCTTGGTCTCTTCCAATCAGTTCCCATGCTTCAAATCAGTCTTAATATATGCAGAGCTCGCTTGTGTGCTTTCTACTTCCTTTGTTAAAGCAACCTGCCTAATTCCAAATATTCTCTTTCACATACTTGAGAAAAATGATCTGTCTTCTAAATATCTTTTGGGACCTATATCCATTTCAAGAATGAAAATTTAATTTAATTTGTTTTCCTTCAAATGAGACTGGAAGTCATCAATAAAACTAGGCCTCAGCATTGCAATTGATTAAAGAATTCACAGCAAATATGTTTAACATACAGTGAAACAGCTCATAATAAATAAAACAAGCATTTAGTAAATAAAAGATGGTCCCTATGCTGGGGTCTCTGACATGATGCAAACCTTCTTGACTTACAGTGAAAAAAGGATTGTGTAATAAATGATAGTTGTACAACAGTTGTTAACAACATCAAAACCTGCTTTTGGGTTGGAGAGGCAGAGATTGGCAGGGGGAGAGAGGTGTATGATGGTGCTTAAATAAATGACTACTAGTTCTGGTGCAACAAGTCCTGCCTCTTGTTACTGGCCAGCATTGTGCTATGTATCTCAGCTGTGAGCGACTGGTCAGTTCTAGCAGTCTCCCTGACAGCAGGTTGTTGGAGGCTGAGCGAAGCACTGAAGTACCGTACAGTACAAAAAACATTCTAGCTAGGCACGGTTTGGCTTCCTGTGTTGAAAGTCATTCTGAGTTATGAAGTTAAAAACAGAAAAGAACCAAATTTTGTTTGCCAACACTTGAAATGATTTTGACTGTGTTCCCTAAACAAACAAATAGCTCTGAACTTCCCAAAATGCTTATGTTTGTGTTACTTATGAAAGTCCAAATTCTAAGCAGTAGTTGATGATAATCATCTTACACAGTTGTGAGACTTCACTGAGGAAAGAGGATGCAGGCTGTACCTTTTGGAACAAGACCAGGACCTCAGGGACTCTGAGTGTGCTGAGTCCACTCAGTAAATTTTTCCTCTGTTGCAGATGCGGTATTTCCAGACGTTACCAGGTAGCTGTATTTCCATGGATCCCTCTTCTTTTATTGATGTCTATGGGTATATAGCTACTCCTCGAGTTTGGAAACAGAAGTCCTCCTTGGTTTGGCGCCTTGGCCCCACATACTTGTTTGAAGAAGCCATTTCTGTGGAAACTATGGAGATGATTAATAAGCTTGGTCCACAGTATTGTAGCAATTTCCAAGCAGTACAGCTTCAAGGTATGTGATAATTCTTCTCTGACACTATTTGTTTTTCAGGGCAAAGTTCTTTTTATTATTATGAACTGCCATTAGAATTATAGATGTGCATAAAGCTCTCTGTAAAAGCCTAGATGGGTGTTGTGCAAAATTGTAGTAAGATGCAATGAGGGTCTTTTAACATACTGCAAAACAGGAAGAAAAAAAGGGAAGAGGAAGAATCAAGAAGGAATTCTACCCTGATTTTTTTTAAAGAGGCATAACATTTCCTTCAGATACAAGACTGCAAATTTCTGTTGGGCAAATGTTAAGGATGGAGCTTTCTAACAGATGTTCTGCATTCATGGTACTACAGAAAAATATGGCAGTGAATGAAACATCTGTCTGCAAAGTCAGGTAGAGAGGGGAGGGGTAGGGGAATAAGTTATATTCCATTTAATGAAGAGGCTTTTTAACTAAAGTATATTATTAGCTTCAATTATTAAACAAGCAGATAAAACATTTCAGTTATTGATTACTATTTGTTCAACAAGTAATGCATTCCTCTCTGTACTAGAAATCAGGGGTGAAATAGGATGATTGTCTCCTGTTAGAAAAGAGCAGAATAACCCCACCTAATGATGTACTAGCCTAAAACAGAGTGAAAAGACTGGCTGAAAGTCCTCCTTCAGAATGATGTCTGTATGGGGGGGAAAAAAAAATCTCTTAAGTCAAGATACAGGAGGAGGTGTGGGGTTGAAAGATAAATTAGATGAAAAATATATCCCTAAAATAAAAAGTAATACTGATAGGAGTCAGGTGAATTTGATTTTTTTTTTTTTGAAGTACTGAGACTTCAAGTCCGTGGTGCTTGTTCTCCTTTGCATGCTGGTCTTCCCAGATGACTTCAGAACTAAACATGTAGACATTTGACTCCAGCGATGTCCTGATGTCCTTGTGCAGGAAAATCATGACATAATCAGATCATTGTGAAATGAGCCTTCTCTCTGGGAAGTATCTCACATCTCCCTGTTCCATCAAAATATCCAGAGAAATTTTTCAAATAGGAACTTGAAAAACCCCAAATTCTGTGCTATAATTCTATTTGCCTTTAAGGGCTGTCTTGATCATTACTAAACAGCTTCATAGATCAACTGTTTTTCCACTTTATGAAATGGTCAAGTACAAGATTTTTTTTTTTTTAAAAGATTATATGTTACTTTTCCAAGTGCAGGTAGGAATAAAAACTCCTTTAAAGAAAAGCATGTAATTTCACACAATTGTTAAACTTCTGAATTTGTTACTTTTTGGTAGCTTCCTATACGTCATAAGTTGGAAGCTCTGAACTTTTGCCCTTGTCCTTTACTTTCTGTCACATGAATCCCTGCACCTAGTACATCTGAGAAAGCCCACAGTAATGTGGAAGGTATCTGAAATGTTTTCTCTGTCTTGACTGTTTATATTGAATGGACAGAAATCTTTATTCTGGTCTTCATGGGATCTGGGATAGGATGTAGCATATACACAAAGAAGAAACAAGAGGAGACAAGCTAAGCTCATTTTCTGGTGCTTGTGCTGGCAAGCTGCCACACACTGGGTTGAATATTCAGGGATTTTTCTAATTCTAGTTAAGTCAAAATTAAACTCCTGTCTGAACTTTGTTTTCCTCCAGTTATTTTTCAGCTTTCTCTCTTCTGTCTTTCTGAAGTTGAAAAATTCTTTCAGAGGCTTACAGTCTCTCATTTTAGGTGAGAACCAGTACGGTGAGAAGAATCCTGCACAGCTGGTGGTGGAAGAGAAGATTTCTTTTGGAATCAATGCTGTGTGCTCATCTTTCAGTACTATTCAAGATATAAAGAGCTCCTACAATGAAGTGGATGGCCGGCTGGTTGCTAAAGAGGTCTCTTGTTCTCCTTATTCCTCATTTCTTTCACACGTTTTCTCATTTCTGTTTGGTTTACCTGAGCAACGTTTGTGACTTTTCTTCATTCCATACCTTCAGAGGATCATTTCAACTTCTTTACCCATTCCTTTACTTGACTCTATTAATTGCTTTAGTTTTCATCTGTAGAGAGAAATAGATGGAACAGTGTGAACACAATACTAAAAGCCTTTCTTGAAACAGCAACAGATGCCATAGTTTTAAGGTCTAAGCATAATTCATTTACTCAATGATTTTTTCATACACTATTACTGCATTCTTGACAGCGCCAGGCCTACTTAACATGTCATAGAGTTGTGCAGTGTTTTCGGTGGGTGGATGTTTGTCCTAATGATCAACTTAAAGGAAAGAAATCATTTTTTATATACAGAGCACTTTTTTGTATTCTATAAGTAAAAAATCTGAAATGTTATATCCTGTTCTTGTTGCTTTTTTGTCTCCCGGTAACTCCACTGTTTTTCCTGGGATGTCTCTTATCTGTTTCAGATTGGGATTAATTCTCGGGACAGTTCAACTCCAATATTCTTGGCCAAGAATATTGCTGGACACCTCTCGGGTTCCTTGCGGACTATTGGATCAGTTGCTGTGGGCCAATATGGTAAATGCACAATGCTTTAATGTTTCTGAGTTTTGTGTTGTGTGGTTTTGTTAGTGATAGGCCCATCTCTTAAAAACAGTCTGATAATAGTCTGTATGACTTCCTGACAGAGTAACACTAAATTTCCTAGGGGTGAGAGTATTCAAGTCCTCTCCAGCAGCTACTAGTCTGAACTTCATTGGAGGTCCTTCCGTTCTCCTGGGTCTCATTGCTATGGCCTCTGATGACCACACCATGTATGCAGCTGTCAAAGTCCTGAACTCCATCCTGAACAGTAGCCCAATGAGTGAAAAATTGATGAGACACATTGGTGGATACCAGGTGGGTGCTCTTCATTCTGCATATTGTCTTTCCTTTAGAAGACCTTATTCTAAAACTTGTCAATGGCAATGAATATACTGGCTGTCAGCCCTAATGATTGGAACTGTGTATGTTCTGGGATCTTGGAGGGGGGAATACAGAAATCCTGTGCTTACAGTTCTTCAAAATTCCACGCTTTCTGGGATTATGATTTCTGGGTTCCTCTATAACATTGTATCTACTGGTGCAGGTGAGGACAGATGCATCTTGGTCAGACACGGTCTAATAATGTCGTGTTCCTTATGTTAACAATATTGTATATAGTTGGTAAAGTCAGTGAGGCAGATTTGTGAGTTATCCACCTTTTATCAACATGCTTCACCCCTCCCACAAAGACCAGTTCTCTAACAGATCTACTTTTTGCCTGTGGTTCATCCAGCTCAGATTCATTTTCACAGACTACATAGCGTAGGGCTGACAGGGAATTCCTATGCCTCAGTCTTTACTATGTATGAGGAACTGTGCTGAGAGAAATAAGTGCTGTCTGCATTTTTAAAGGTCAATCTGTTGTAAATTGATCTTTCAAACCCGAAAGCTGTTACTTGAGAGTTTGGTTGTTTCAGAGCTTTGAGAGAACGGGCAAGTTTAGAGCACTATGTATATAATATTGGGTGTTTTAAGACTGAAGTGTGGAGTTTCAGTTCAATATCATTTACTTTATGCTTTGTAGGCTAAGCAGACTCATTGTGCAGAGATGGTTTCAAGCAAAACACTGTTAATGTTAGGGCTTCATGAATGATTGATTATAAAGTTTCCAGTTTGTCAATTTTTCATGAATTGATCCTCATTCCTATGAATCTATTTATCATACTTAGGTACTACTTGCTCGATATTTTCTTGTAGATGAATGGTAGATTGTGCACAAGCTGTTCCTTTCTACTCTATGGTAAATAGTATTCTCATCCTGTTGCAATGGAATGATTTTGCTCTTTAGATGTCTGAACCTTTTTTATTTTAAGTAGGTGACTGATAAGCATGTGTTGCGATATATATTTTCAAAGGAAGTTTATTCCTCCCAACTTATTTAAACTGTAGTGATTTGCTGAGCGTTTTTCTTACTATACCAGGAATTATTTGAATAATTAAAAATAGCTTCAGTTGAAGCACTAGAAATGTTTCACAAAAATGACTTCCCTTTGAAGAGGTTAGTATAATTTTTTAACTAGCACACTTTGCGAGCAACTTAAAGAACAGAGTAGAAAACATACTGGGATTATTTGAAATGACCTATTGTAAATGGCTATTTACAATTTGTATGTTGCTCTTCATAAACTACTTCATCATAATATGGTATATATTGTGTGCTTGCTCAGTGGCACAATTATCAAGCACCTTCAAAAATTTAACTTTTCACTTACTGCGCGAGTTTGTCTAAACTCAAATCTTTACTTTTTTTCATGATGCTTATGCTGGATATATGCATGATGCATGTTGTATGAACACATGTATGACTGCCACAGCCAGGTAAACTTGGATTTAAAAAGTGTTACTATTCAGTTCAGCGAATACTTGACTTTTTTTTTTTCCAGTTGCTGACATACCTATTAAAGAGGAAAACACAGCTGTTAAACAACAGGATTTTACAGTTAATGTTCTCCCTAGTGGGCACGGCTGAACTTGGTTGCGGGTCTTCAGTCATCAAGAATTATAATGCATTCCAGTATATTCTCTGCAACTTTGAGGTAAAACTGCGGGTTTGACTTTATACTATAAAGGCATCTTTATTAAAGTTCAGTTTGCTCATAGCACCTTCTGAATCCAATATCTGGGATGTAGCAGTGTGTGATGGTATTTCACACCATAGCTCACCTACTGAGGTTCTGGCTTCTGGAATGGCTGCTGCTCTGGCACTGTGGTTCCCTGTCATACCCTGGTGCAGCTTCTGGATTGTTTCTGCAGAGCCTGAGGGTCTGCTCCTCACAAGGCTGTCTCAGAAACAGGAATTCTTTCCACTGGGGTAGTTTTTCCAGTGCCTGGGTGGAAATAGCTTGCCTTGGTGAGCAGCAGTCTGAGGCTTTGTGCTTCTCCTTATGTCCCTGTAGGGAGATCAGACACTGCCCCTCTCCGCCTTCCTTGTTTCCTTCTCCAAGCAATATGGCACAACATGGCTGGAAGTTATTATGTCAGAAGTAAAATGTTCCTTCATTTGTGGTATTTGATAGCTTCTTTTTATTTCCAGATATGGCTTGGTTTTAGCTCTTTATTCCACAGAAGAGTGCTGTGATTTTCCTGCTCCTCCTATAAGTAAATTGTTTCCTGCAAGTGGATGTACTTTTTAGGCATCCTTTCCTTTTCACTTCTTTCTTTGCCTCCAAAAATATACCTGTTACTCTGTGTTCCTCCTTCCCAAACTGCAGAAACCATTCATACAATGCTGAGAATATTATATGTACTTTTATTTACTGTTTAATCTTTGTACACATTCATGATGATAAAGAATTCTGCACACTGTCATTCAGAGGTTAGCAGTTTGAGGTTATCCTCTCTGAACCACTTATTACTCTTCCTCTCCCACAGGTCACTGTACTGTCAGTTCATCACAGTAGTAAAATCTCCACTTTATCTTTCAGCTTTGGATGAAAGCACCAGAAAATCTTGACCTTACTCTTTTTGCACATCTTGTGGAGATCTTGCAGTGCTCCAGGTACACATCTAGTATCTAAATCAGAAGCATGTGGCTGAGACTGAGAGATTGATATGGAGGACCATATCCTCGTTGGAATGATTGGATTCTCAGAATGAATGATTCATCTGTACTGATCTGAAACTTCAGGTGTGGTGTTGGTGATTTGATCACACAGATGGCAGGAAGACCAGACTAGGAAAAGTTCTTTGGTAACCTTGGTTTATATGGAACTACAAATGCACAACAACAGTTAAAATGTATGCTAAGGAGAGGCATCTGAATCTTTGAAGGAGTGTGGAATTTTTAATTAAAAAAAAAAGGGGGGGGGGGTGATGTATTTAAAGCCAGAATGCAACTAGGAGGATGTTTTTTTTTTAAATAGTATACTTTCTTAACCAGTTCACTAGAGTTAAATGTATCTGAAGAGATGTAGGCTGAGTAGAGCAGGATGCTAGATTCCTTCATTTTGGCATCAGAAAGCTCTCTGCAGAACTATTTGATGTCCCTTGCTGAGTTTTACAAGAACAGCATTTATTACCACCAACTCACTGCTTGAAAAGTCGATACTATTTTCTTTGAACTCACTGAAATGCAGCAGTTTCCTGGGGAGAGGGCAGATGCAAAAGGTGGAAAACACACAAAGAAGTCTTTAGATCTTCATTGTCGACACATATTCAATTTGTCTGACAATGTTTGATTGGTTGCCAAGGCAGCATCAGAAGTCAAAGGTGCAAAATATCAATGCAACCTGAGAATCCCTTTAGCTGAAACCCAGCAAATTTTGTTCTTTCCAGTAAAAGCTTCTAATAGTCCCTGTGCTTTTATGCAGAGATGGATGTCAGAATGCTGAAGTTGCCCATCGGGTGCAAATGGTACCCAAGCTCATTTTCCTCTTCAATGATCCTGAAATCAGTAACTCCAGGATCACTGTGGTCTGCACTATCCTATCTCACCTGTTGCAAGGACACTTTAACACAAAGGATGTTCTCAGGTAACATTCAAGTCTATTGCTTTTTCTCAGTTTGCAGATGAGCTATTCTCCTGCCTGTGTTGGAGAGAAATCCGATAGAACTTCTCTAACCTCATCTTTGGTAGGAGTCCCAAATCTCTGGCAACTCCTAAGTCCCCACTGATTAATGACTCTTGTGCCTTCAAAACAGTGTTACTTAAGCTTACATTTATGTAACTCACAGGCCGGGTGATGGCCTTACTATGATGACACAAACAGTCCCACTGATATGGGTGGGACTACACAGAGTCTGTACTTAATATTTGGTCTCAATAAAGCCTGCCCCTGAAGTATTGCAACCACTTCAGTATTGGAACATGGCCCCACTTGTCTATGTGCTTAATCACATTGGCTTTTCTTGTATCCCAGTAACTGTACTTTTTGGTTTTGAATTTCTGTCAGCTGAACATGCGACAGTCAGGATTTCATGAAATGGAGTGTTTCAATACTTGCTTGCTTTCCACAGAGTGCAAACAGTGGTCCTATTTATATTCCCACTTAACGCAAAGCAAATGCACTGCACAGAAGACAGCTGTTTTAAAGCTCTGTCTTTGACCAAGTAAATTGTAGAGACAGTTGCTGAAATCTGTGGTCTCTGCAGTCAGCTACTAGCTCTATTGAAAGGTAAAAGTATCTCAAGTCATTACTGTGGAGTAAGCTAATGTGAACTTACTGCTAGCCCCACTTTTTTTTTGTTAAAATTGTCTGTATGTATGTTCCTACCTTGGGCTGTATGAGTTTGCCTGTGTTTTCTGTTTTTTTTTCCATAGAGGTATGAGTAATGGATTTATTACATCACATTTGTCTTATGCTAAGGAGTGAGCATAAAACTTTCTTTTAAAAATCTCATAAATCCATGGTAATTTGTTTGGTTGTCAGGCCCATTGGTGCTGAGTAAGTGGATAAAAATAGTCACCATCCTTTAACCTGCCTGAGAACAGAGACTATAGCAGGCTCTCTACAGCACTGAAAGGTGCTGAGGTTTCTACTGCTCCCAGGTTTTACACACGTCTGTTGGACCATTCCTGCAGAACAAATGATGTTCTGTCCCTTAAGGAACACCTTTATCATGGGCAGGAGGTTATGCACTTGCACAAAATGTGTTTGTCACATCTATATCTGTATAACCAGATAATGTGTTAAGGCAAACTAGTGATGAAAAGAAGTTGCTAGTTTTCCTCCTTGAGTAGCTGCTGAGATTTCTCTGCTTTCTACTGTACAATTGGAAGCCAAATGCTAATGACAGTGATATCCAAATGTTGCAAGTTCAGAGTCTGTCCCTGTCTCCAGCTTTATGTAAACAGTGCTTAACTCAGTATCGCGATCCTTAGAGTAAAAGACAGTTAAAGTTAGGAGGTAAAAACACTTGCACAGTAGAATAGGCATTATTTATGTTAGGTAAATATTTTTCTTGTTTACTTCCCAGGTTATAAACTTTTACCTTCCTATTTCAAGGTTGTTTCTGAAGCTATTAGAATTTCTAGCAGTCATCATTAACATTCATTATTAATGAATATTAGGGTATGTATGTTATCTCAAAGTAATTAGATGAATGTTTTTTATTCTGCTGACCAAAACTGCTTCCTTCTTTCTCTGGAAGGATTGGTTTGTTCCTTGTTTACACTTTGAAACCCTCTTCATTCGATGAAAATCAGCTTTGTGTGGATAGTACAGCTGAGATGTCCAGTGAAGGTGAGGATCTACCTTTGGTGCATAAGTTCTTATAGATGGCTGACCACATCCCCTCTTCCCAACAGCATGATGAACTCTAAATGTAACATGCTGCCGCTGCCACCAGCAGCAGGAAGAGACACAGCTCAGGTGACTGTCTGGCAAGGCACAGGCTTCACTCATATGACATAACATTGTGGGGAAGAGTTGCATTGTTACGAAGTCCCAGTGTGAAGAATAATGGAGTGGTAGTTGCAATATTTATCCAGGAAGGCCTGGTCTTTAGCAGGCTTAAAATTTTTTGCTTAAAATCCTGCTAAAGACGGATGCTTCTCTCTGCTAAGCCACCAGTATTTTAACTGCTCTGTCCAGACCCTACGCATAATGTTGGATTTGACAGATACACACTGAAATGAAGGCCAATTAAATTGAAATTGCTTCCAACATACTGGATGGAATAAAATTTCATTTGACATCCTGGATTTTCTATGAATGATTTGCTACACCTGTAGCAGATAATTGTACGGAGCTCTGCACCTACTAAATATATCCATTAATTTAAGTCTCCTATGTGTGGAGGAGTTTCCAAACAACTGACTCTCCTTGCCTGTGATCTCTCAGTTTAGACTATATGGGTTATTGCACCTCTAAACAATATATTAAGCAGACACTGATAACTGTAGTTTGCACCTATAGACATCACAGCTAGGAAATGCATGTCACTTCCTATTTACATTTTCCTCTCTAGTTAACCTGAAATTGCTTCCTATGGATTATTTTTCAACATGTAGTTCAGATGACTTTTAAGAAGCTCTAAAGACAGAACTTTTATAATGTAAGCAGTAGTCATTTCTAATTTTTATAGAAATTCTTATGTGTAAATTCTGATGTTGGCATCTTTTTATTTTTTTAAGAACTGTTAGAAGTACTTCCATTGGGATAATCTAATGTAAACAAGGTTGTTCATCAAAGCAATGGAACGTGTTTTGTTTCTTCATTACTCTTAATACTTTCTGATATTTGTAGCCTTAAGCCAAACATCTGGAAAGACAATCTGGCTTCGAAATCAGTTACTGAAGATGCTGCTAGATGTAATTTGCTCAGCCAAAATTCATCTGTCCTCTGAGTAAGTAGAAAGAATTTGGGAGGTAAGAGTGACTCCTCTGGACTTCCTCTTTCCTGATGTTTGATCATGACAAAACACAATGATGTTATTTATGTGTCAGCAAAATGCTGAGATCAGAGTGGATTCAGAATTGTTTTGGCGGTGATTTATCTGGGATTCACACTGATCTCCACAAAAAAAAGTTTCATGCTTTCTGAAAAAGATCTCAAAGGAATGCAGAGTTTGCTGTTTCTTCATTACAAGAGTTTGAAAAATCTCAACTGTCTGTGAAAATCTAACATGGAGTTACTTAAGTCCCTGTATCACAGTCATAAGCATGCAGTTATAGTTGTACCTTGAGTAAGTGAAAGGAGGAGTTCACATTGCTGGATGCTGTAACTGTGCATTTCCATTTGTTATCTTACATTGGACTTCAAAATTTAAACTGGAATTCTGAATTTCCTAGGTTGAAAGACCTAGTTGGTGATGTAGTTTATATCAGTTATTGATATGCATTCTCAGAGGGAACATATTTTAGTAAGCTTTCTGTAAGAGTTTGAATTTAGCGAGAATGAAGTGGCTTGAACTGCAGATGTCTTTAAATCTTCATAAGTCTGTGCTGTGGCAAAACTTTAATTGGAATTTTTCCAGAGAAACTTGGGTGTCTAAATTACTTAGAGGTGATTTTAAAAGTGGAATTTTTTTATTTACCGTATCTCTTTTCATGTACTTCCATTTCCCTGTTTATTCCAGGGCACAAGAGGAGGCTTTTTTGGCTTTAGGGCCAGACTGGTTTCTGCTGTTCACACAGAGCTACCTGCACTCTAGCACAGTTGTGCTAGGAATCAAGCTACTTCTGTGCTTTCTACACAATCATTTGCTGCTGAACAAGTTCAAGGAAGGGATAGTGGCTGGGCGCTGGCTGGAAAACAGCACTGCTGGATTGAGTATTCTAATGGGTATGTATGCGTTGGTTTAATGCTCCTGAAACAGTCTCTTGATCAAACTCAGTGGCAGAATTCCCGCTAATCTGGCTAGACCAAGAACTGGTATTACTTTTCAGGGTGGGTTTATCCTAGTACCTCAGCTCTTCTGTGGTGAAAGGTGGAAAGCACTGCTGCTTGTTTGCACTGGAGTTGTTGGCTTTTCTGATGAGAAGTTGCAGATGTGACTTTTTCTCTTGCTTAAAATCAAGCTACATTACAAGCCTGTGAGGAATTCAGATGTCAGCTTGTGTGCTGAACCCTTCTTTCTTTAAGTTTTTTTTTCAGCTTGCTTTTTTCTAAGTAGTTTTTATCAGCTTCTTCCCAGCTGGACAATAGATCTGTGGTTAGTCAAGAGGAAAGAGAAGAGAGGAAGAATTCAGGGAGAGTCTCCTGTAACAAAAGTGGCAGTGGGAAAAAATTGTTACCTGTTAGTCTGAAGTAGTTTTGTGAACTTTTAATGTTGGGATCTAGCACAGTTCTAAGTAGCCTAGGGCACAGACAAAGGAGGATAAAGTTGGGACAGTAATCTTATTTCCAGTATGGCATTCTTATGTAGACATTTCCTCAGAATGTTTTCCTTTTCCTTTAAAGACAATTTAAAAACTCATCCTCTGGTACCTGACAGTGGCTCCATCTTGATTTTTGGGTTTTCTGTGTTGCAAAAATGTCTGACTGATCATGTCCACATCCCTGAGATCTACTTGCTGGTGGCAGGGCTCTTTCTGGCAGCTCCATACAGTGAGCCACCTGAAGCAGCCAAGGTAAGAAAGAAGTAGTGGACAAGCATGAAGCTGCTGTAACTTTACTACTTTGACATTCTATGGCCTTCTGTATGGTAACATTCTTGTAAATCCTGCCATACTTACTTTTTGTGATAGTTAAAATCAATCATCCACGCTTTAAGAATGAAGTAAGTTAAGTTTGATTTAAGGAAGTGTGTTCTGAGCAAATTTCTTCAAGTCTTTTAATACCTTTTAACTAATGTACATTAGAAGGCAATTCAGATTAGTTTTCCTGTCTGTTCTTATCTTGTCAGGACTCATTAAAATCTCAGATTTAGTGGATTTGGGTACTTTCTCCCAGTGTCCTGGCGTAAGGCTTTCCACCCCACAAATAATGCCAAAGATGTCTTTCGGGAGGGGACAGTACATCAGTGTTAGACGTGAAGATGTGAACTGATGTTTTTGTATGTGTTTTTTTCTTAGAGCAGGCATTGTTCTTGATGTGTCATAAATCTAATTCCTTCTTAAAATATATCTGTTCCTGATGTAGGGAGATCTTGACTCTATGTTGCAGTGGATCTTGCAGCAGCATGTTACAGAGAATGTCCTCAAAAATGGGTTGTGTGCAGAGGCAGCTGCTTTACTGCTAGAAATGGTTAGAGTTGTTGTGGACAAGGTAAGACTTTTGTATAAAGGAAAGTGTAATGTGAATGGCATAATGAATTATTTGAGTGTTATAAGTTCATAGCAGCACTGAGCCTAACTGTGAGCATGGACTTCAAAATGTTAGCATGTACAGTTGGTGATGTGGTAGGCTCATGTTTAAGAATTCTGAACATAGGGATTAGGGCTTTACCCACAGCATCACCCATTTTGCTCATTCTTCATGATTCATTCTTTCTGATTGGGTAAATCATCAGTCTGCAAGCTGGGAGTTAGGTATTTGTGCCTTTTCTGGCTTCCCTGTGGTGATGGTGTGTTTGCTTACTGGCTTAGGAATACCTGTAAAGGAGCAAAGATGAGCTTTATCTGAGTGTGGAATGCTGCCTTGACCAGGTGCATGTTTGTGTTCAGCCCATTGCAGGTGCAGAAGCCTCCTGGGAGATTGTCTATCCAGGGAATGTTATACAATTTCTGTGCTTGATCTATCACAGTTATACTCAGGACCCAGTGTGGCACTGTCCTGACTTCTTGAAAACTTTAGCTATGGTTGCCTTCCATTCTGGACCACCCAAGGTATGTGAATGTGAGGTGGCACAAACCCTTCAGAAATGTGTTGCTATGAAAAATAAGCTTCAAAGAAGGTTATAAATTAAAATCCTTTTCTTGTTCATCCATGTCTACAGGGTGGTTCTGAAGGTCTTTTGACCCCTGATGGTCCAGCAATTGCTGAAGGGAAAGGCTGCACTGATTCTTCTTCTCTCCCACTCCTGCCGCATCCTGCCAAGAAGCAAGTGTGGGATTTCTTGCACATCCTCCTGATGGACAGTCTTCTCAACATCCCAGCAAACAAACAAGGACATCCACTTGAGCTGCTTCTTGAGGTTTCTTTTGTAGTCCTCAGGCTTTGCTGCTCTGCTTTGCACTAGGGGTGGAAGGACAGGAGGCAATTAACATGCTAGTGCCCTAGTGAAGGGCTAAGAGTGATGAAGAGGTGTGTTCAGTGAGCAATGTCAGCAGCCCAGGACAAGGCTGGATCACAGCTCTTATCATGCATAACTTCCTGGCAGATCTGGACAACATACTTAATGGAATTCCAACCTTATCTGCAAGGAAGAGACTTCTTTTCTACCTACTCTGCATTCATGTGAACTAAGAGAATGCTACCTCTAGACAACAGCAAATGCATTTTTCAGGAAAAACCTAGCATTAAAGTAAGGCATGGAAATTTTCCCTTTTCCTTAGTAATGCCTATGTATCATTAGAGCCACCCCTTGAATTCTGAGAATGAAAGATTTTACATGAAGCATTCCTGTATACTGTTTTTTTTCAGACAATTTCTTTTCAGTGCCCAAGTAACCCAAAATCATCTGTCTTTCCTCCCTCTTAAAACAGATGAATAAATTTTGTAACAATTGAACCTTTGTTATGAATTCCAACCACTCAGAGCACTGGAAAGATTCAGTCAGCAAATTGTCAATAGTCCAGATTCACTGAGGACAAGATTTCTTGGGAACCACCTGTGAGCCTCCGTTCTACCCTTATGCAAAACTTTGCTTGTGCTCAGTATGCAGAAGGGCATTGTGCAGGCTCTCTGTTAGAGTGTAGACCTGTGTAAGATGTTCTGTTCTCCCACCTAGGGTATGAGGGTCTGCTGTTATATTTGTTGTCTGTTAACTGTCCAGGCATGTACTTTTGACAGGCTTTCTATGAGAGCTACTATTTTGCCTTTGTCTGCCAGTTCTGTGTTTGTGTTCTCTGTGAATATGATTCCAAAGGTAACTTGTCACCTTGCATCAGCTTTTCATGTGCCCTCACCAAGGATTAAAGCACAGAAGTGAAATAGAGTTATTTTTCTTTTTGTGTTTTTCCTTCTTACCTTTCTAAAGCAGTGCCTCGGGGGTTAAGGGAGATGTTTGGCAATCTAAACTATCTCAGATTATGCTCATTCACTTGGAACCTCTTCTCATTGCTGTGAGCAAAACTTTTACCAAACTACTAAAGATCTAGTGAAATCAAAGGCCTTTGAATAAAAGCTGAAAATGAATTTCAGAGTCTAATTTTCTGGGTGTTTTTCTGCTGTAGTAATGTGTTCATGGTGACTATACAGGCTTCTCCAGAGGATGCCACCAGTGAGCAGAAGAGACATTTTCAGACAAAAGTCTTGCTTTCTGCTATGGATGTCTTCCATGATATCAGCCAAGGGGAAGGGAAAACAAGACCAAGAGGTGAGTGGTGAAATGCAGATCATTAGTTAGCTGACATTTGTTATTTAGCTGTAACTATTAGGCAGGCTTGGAAACAATACACAGGACTCAGTTCAACAATCTGGTCTGTATATTTAACCCTGCCACGGACCAGATTGCGTAAATTACTGTAGTTTTATTTCTCAATTACTTTGAGAACAGATTCTGAACATTAGAGTGGAGTACTTTATAAGAAGTAAACCTAGGGTATTCCTTGAGTGCTTCTGGAAACAACACTGGTTAACTTAGCTGTTGCTGCTCTACTTGCTGAGTCATTGGTGGGACCAGTCCTTCATGGCAGCATTTTAGTGGGATTGATTCTATCCTTTGGATGGAGCAGTCCTTTCCAGTCTAATTAACATGTTTCTTCTAGACGTAGTTTTCTTAGACATGTCCCACCTCTGAGTCGTTGACATCAATCTGTCAAGACTCAGCTCTGATAGTCTCAGATCTCACACCACATACTTTAATCTCAGCATGTTTTGGGATAATCAACCCTCTTGTATCCTCTCCAGGGAATAGTGATCTTCATAGCTCTTCAGAATCAACTGCATCTGTATCCATGATGAATGTTACTTATTTTGCTCAGAAGCTGATTGAGAAAATGAACAGCAAAATGTTTGCCGCGGACTCCAAGCAAATCCTGCTTTTCATTGCCAAGCAGATTACAAGGGTGAGTCACTTGTAAGACTTTTTCAAACCACTGTCAACGTTTTCTGTTTCACACTGTGGTGGTGATACCACAATTCTCAAGAAGATGGCTGCAATCTACTTGTTGTTGTTATTCCTGTTTTCTTGCATGAGCTCACTGTGGCTGTACATGACAACCAGAGCTAGACTGTTAGCTCTTCTCCCTGTGCCACTGTCTGTTGCTTACGTGTGTGTTACTGAATGAGGAAAAAATTACTCTTCCACAATTCAAGAGACTTCCACAGAACTACAGGAAAAGTGAGTTTGTACTGAACAGGTGGTCTGGGGGAATATTCCTGAAATAACTTTTACAACAACTTCAAGAAGTGAGAGGAATGGATCCTTGGTGATGGGAGTTGTTTGAACAATCCAAGTACACTACTGTTTTTTATTTTCACAGGTCTTAGAAGCCACTGTTTCTCAAAAGGATGTTTTCCTCAGTACCATGTACAGCTGTTTAAACAGAGCTATCCTCTACTGCCTGTCCAGACCACAACAGTCACTCCCAGAACAGTTTAATGTCTTGAACACTCTCAGTGTTCTACAGGAGCAGTGGGACATTATTTTTGCGACTTACAACTCAAGTAATAATTTCATTATCTGCCTAATGCACTGCCTTTGTCAACTGAATTCTGGCAGGTACAAATGTTTGTCTCAGTATGATGTCTGCTTAACTCTGTGCTATCATGTATAGCAGTGGGTACGGAAGGGGACATCTTGCAGTGGTGCCTGCTTACAGTTGAAATAATATAGTATGTTACAAGTGCCTTTAGTGGGTCACAACAAAGATTTGGGTGGCCCTGACTCCTATGTTGTCTAATTCTGGCCCTTAGAGAAGAATGAGAACAAGGCAAATGCTAGGTGATGCTTCCCTACTTGATTCTTTCAATCTCTAGTCTTCTCAGTTCCTGAACTTCCTGACCATTTGGGGTCTCTTTGTAGACTGCTTTAGATTTTATGATGGTCCATTTTACTTACATGGATTTTAAGAAGGGCTGTGATCTTTTATTCTCCAGCTACTGATAGCATTTCTGGATCCTTGTATAAGTCGTCTGGTGGCTTTATGAAGTTTGTTACATTTACTTCGAGTATTAGCTGAAATTCCTGGTGTTCTTTACCTACTGAAATTCTCTGACACTGCACATCCTAACAACTGTAATTCTTTTTGGCCATAACATTCTTAACTGTGATAATATCTACATGATACTAATAACATGGTGCTAAAGTATGTGGCTTTGATGTGCTGAATGCTTTAGTAAACTGAATGAGTAAGTAAGCAGATCAGCTCTAGGATATGGCAACACAGTGTTTACCTCATAATGGGAGATAACTCTAGTGAAGAAATTTAGAGCAAAGAGGTTGCATACAAGATGCTCAGGAGAGATGCAGAAAAGGTAGATGCAGTCTGGCTACCTCAGAACAGTCCTGTGCTTTGGCTAATTGAGGTAAATGGTAGTTACAACTACACCAAGGATTGCAGGGATAAGACATGTAGAACATGATGATCCATAGGATCTTGATGAGTGCTCCATAACTTTGAAAGCCAGACTGGCTGTCATTTAGTTTCCATTTCTTGTAAATTCTGCAGTGTCATCTGATTGGTGTTGTAAGCCATTGAGTCTGGGAATATTGACCTGCTACAGGAATCAGATAGAAGAGGATGAGTGGAAATATCTCCAGCTTTTTTCATTGTTCTTGGTTTGTTCTTCATCTCCTTTCCTCACATGTTCTCCTTTTCTTTTGCCATAGCTATCCAGAAGGTTTTGGGGTGGATGCAAAACCAAAACTGGCTTCATATCACCAAATTTTCCTTGCACCCAGTGAAGAGGAGAAGGGCAGCCTGCCTACTCCAGATCATGGTAATTCATTGCACATATTGACTTCAGCTTACAGAGTAGGAAAGTGCCTATCCTAGGCAGCTATCCATACAGCTTGTGCAAATGCTGCTGAATTCTCTCTTTAGAATTCATAGGAGCTGCAAATCACATCGTGGAAAAAGTTTTTTATGCAATATATTTTTATTCCAAATTCATATTCCATGTCCTTGGGAATAATAGATATGTTTGGCAATCTCTTCGTCAAATCATTACCACTATCAGTGCACTGCTACATGCTATTTATAGTTCTGATTCTTTTTTCAGGATGTATATAGATTATCTGTTATACATAGGAAGAAGCATGTGGCTCTTAAGAGAAAAAAGTGAAAATATATGGGCATGATTCACTGGGGAGGCTGTCAGTTGAACCTTACTGCAGAGGGATACTCCAAAGTGGTCTGATTTGCAAGGAAAGACAGCAAAACAGCTTAGCACTTCCTTGTACGGCTCCCGCTGCCATATCAGATTGTTTCATGACTTGGCATGTTTGGATTGTTTCCTCCCACCTCTGACATTTGAGGAATCGCATTTAGGTGCTTTAGAACTCCATGTGATAAAATCATCAAACTTCTGATGAGATGTTTTCCAAGAGAGGAACCAAAAAGAATCATTTGTAGCTCCTACTCATTTCACTCAGGCAGCTGGAACGTGTTTTTGTGTATTAGACTAAACAGTTTGGCTTTGAATGTGTGGAGGCAATGAGCAGAATGAACAACTTTACAGGCTCCAGCAGTCTTTTTCCAAATTAGATGTTTTTACTTTATCTGCTGCTTGACGTGCTACTGATAAATTGATTCTTCATTCATATTGCTGTCTTAGTTCATCAGGAGATTCTGAGAACAATAGAAATCATCTGGAAGCAGCTCATCTCACAGAGGCGGCAGGCTCTGGAGGACATTTACAACATGGATCTCTCTGTAAAAGGAAGTGACAGAGAAAGGGACATGAAGATGACTGAGATAACTCCTTTATGGGAAGAAATGATGACAAAGGCTTGGCAAAATTTCCTAGGTCTCTACTTTTTTTTTTTACATACAACTCACTTTAGTAAGCAAAGGTATTGCAGTAAATACAGCACATAATGTAAAACTGTTGATTCCTTGGCTGTACTCATTTTCAGTAATTCACTACTGTGACTGTTTTCTATGTTGTCCTCGACCCTTCTGTAATCATCTGGTGAGGTTGTAGGGCTGGTGTTGTACTGCAAGAAAGATGTTCTTTGACAATTGTATTCCATTTAACAGTTTAACAGGGGGGTGAAGAAGGTTATCCCAATGACAATTGTCTATGGCAAACCTCAGTAAGACTTTTAAATACAGGCTTTCAATGTTCTTGTAAGTAAAAGGTTTTCTCTAGTGTAAGATGGATACATTCATTATACATGACCTTCCCAAAAGCTCAACTTCAGAATCTTTTTTCTTTCTGGCTCACAGCATCTGAAAAGAGAGTTCTCCAGAATAAATCAGTACTAGGCCTGTCTCAAAGCAAGCATAATTCCTGGAGTGAAAGCCTCTCTTCAGCTATGAGATTGATGCCTAGCCGAAATACGAAGGAAATGACATGCAAATCTGAGGTAACATCTGCTTTTTTTGTCTTTTCTGTCTCTGCTCTTCCTCTGGCATGGTTCTGGAGAATTTGTCTGGATTTGGAAGGCTTCTGAGTATGTCTGTTGAAATGTTCCTTTGGAAATTAGACACCCATTGCTATTAAGGTTGCTTTCCTAGCCTTCAAGACTAGAAAAAGACAATTCTGAATAATTTTTTCTGACCTCCTGGGTAGTAGCGGCCAGAAAGCTTTACTTTGTGTTTGCCTTTCAGTGAGTGAGGTGGGAGATGATGTAGAGCTTAACTTAAGCAATGCTGGAACTCCTTGAGGGCAGTCCAGGTGTTTTTGCAGTAGTGCTGGGAGCACTCATGGGGACTGGGCAGAGGTACCTACATGACCCTAATTAGTCATCTAGAGTTTATTAGATCAGTCTTAGAGCAGCACTGACATGCTGTGAAATAGCTTTAGACTAACAGATCATCTGTCCATGTACGGAATGATTATGTAGCTCACATGGGGTAAGAAGACATGATTTTTCCTAGAAACTTTATCGTTTTGTGCGCATGTGTAGCTGTTTCTGCTGGAAAAACTGCATGCATGTCCAGTAATTAGGAATTCATGTCTGTGTAGAAGAGGAAGTTCAGAAGTTGTGCCTGTAATGCTACCGACTGGATTTGTTAATAGTGTGTCTGGTCATCCACATGCTTCTCATATTCCTTCATGTACCTCACATTTAGTGACTTAAATCCTGCTTGTCAACATTATCTGTTAGTTCTGTAGTGCTTTTAAGTAACTGAGGCATAATAGTATCTATAATTTTAAATCTGACTAACTCTGATGTTCAAAAACTTTATAAGCTTTCTAAATAATTGAGTTTAAAAAGCAAGACAAAAAAGTGAAAGGGAGTAATGTATTTTTATGGTGGGAAGAGTATAAAACAGAATAGCCACAAAACAGAATAGCCACAAAACAGAATAGCCACAAAACAGAATAGCCACAAAACAGAATAGGTAACAAATTAAAGGACTGGGAGTCAGTGAGATCTCCCTTCATGAGCTACTTATGTTGGCAATATTGATTTTTATGATGAGGAGGAGTGAAGTGTGAGAATAGTTAATCCAGAAAGTTTTGCCCACTTATCTGAGTGGAAACCTGGTATTTGTGTTTCTAGGCTGTAATGATAGAATTGGTGATGCCTACCTATAGGTGCATTTTCACTTATTTGCTGTAGTCTTTCGTATGACATTCATAGCTTTCCGAGTCTTGGTGAATTCTATACTGCTAGCTGTAAAATGGAGTACTGTAAGAATATATGTTTTACTAAGTGTGAAATCTAAGAAGTTATTGTAGCCAGGGCTATATTTGTAATGCTATAGTAGCGTCAAGCCATGGCCATGAATATGGTTATTGATCTAAAGAACTTAGGCAGCCTTAACATATAACGTATTAATGATGCTGCTTTTGACTACTATGTAAACCTTGTCCTTAAGACACTGAATTAGGAGAGCACTGTTCTCTCATTTTCTACCTAATGTTGAAGATTAAAGGTCCAAATATTATTTTTGTGTCAAGAGATAAGGAGAGCTTATATAAAGCAAAGGTGGGTCTGGAGTATGCAGCATTCCTACTGCCAACATCTACATTCTTTGATGTTCCTTAGTAGAAGTGATGCAGCTGGACTTGCTTTTCCTTTACACATGGAGAGAGGGACATTTCTGGGGTTTTGCTAGGTGCTTGTCTAGAATACCAGTTGCGTGTGTTGAGACTAGAGTAGCTATAGGGTAGGGAAGTACTGCATTGACAGACTATTCAGAGCCGTTTCAGTGGGTCACCTTAGAATTTGGCATTCTCATCTTAAGGCAGTGCAGAACGCATCAAGGTCTTTTCTCCTGTTGAAGAGTCTGTCTGCTATAGCACCAGCTAAGCGAGTTTGAATCTCTGGCTCAAGTTGCAGCAGGCTGAAGCTTTATCTCCAGTGATTGCTGCTTCATTTCCAGGTGTGTTGATGAGAGGCTATGATACCCAAGTAATATGCCTGATGATAGTGCCTTGCTGGGCAGTCTTTTTTTCAGTATGCCACAGCATCCTTCTCATTCCTTAAAATCATGTTGCTGCTTAGAGTGAGCAAGTTCTTCCCAGGTACATATGTAGACTGTGACGTCATACTGCAAGAGCATCGACTATTTGCCCTGGGGTCTGTTTAATTATTTTTTAAAATTAATTTTGATTATTACAGCTGATTACACCTCAGTGAGCAATGTAATTGATATTTGTAAATGTATCCCAAGGAACATTTTGTACAACATGCTTTCTGCTGTTGAAGGTTAAAGACTCCGTTATTGGTTTTTCCCTAAATATGCCCACATCATTAGTTCCTCCAGTGAAAAGGTTGCCATCTGGAAAAGGCAGCATGGAGACATTATTCAGGCACAAGTGCATGAAATTGGTGTTTCTGCATCTTCTGTCTCTCTTCTGCAAGGGAGCGGCTTGTAATTAAAGGAGCTGGGTCTGAAGGAAACATTACTCATTTGATGTTATTCCTTATCATGTCAAGGACTGACAGCTCTGTAGCTCTGATAAATTGTTCCTCTCATTGAGATGCAAAGCTACAGTTCCAAATATTGTTCTCCGGTCTCCTTCTCCCTACTTCTCCCTCCAGCCAATATTTGAAAAAGATTGCTATGCTTTGCAGAGATAAAAATTTAAGGGGAAGAAAATGCTTTTCCATAGTTCTTTCATAAGAAAAATAAAAGATGGGTTTCTCTGTATCAAAGTAAGCTGGGAGCACAAGTTACATTTAAAGTAAATGAGATTCCCATCAAATGCAATTTATAAGCTTCTGCAGATTTAATTTAGTTGTACTCTGGATGAAGTTTTTTTGGACTTGAGGAGTGTCTCTACGCTGTTGTACCAGTATAGAAATGACTACGGGTTACAACTGGGGATGGGTAGATGAAAATAATCTCTTACTAATTTAGATAGCGTCAAAATGTCTGTAATGGAAAATGTGTAAATAATGTCAAAGATCACTTGGAACTTGATTCGGTGTTAGATTATGGCCTCTTATCTTAAATGCATCTGTTGAAGGAAAAAGATGATGATCATATAAAGGCTGAAGTTGGAAGGTATCCCTGGAGGTCATCTTGTTGAAATCTGCTGATCAAACAGCGTCACCTAGAGCAGATTGCCTAGGACCATGTCCAAATGGTTTCTGAGCGTCTCCAAGGACTTACATTCCACAAGCTCTCTGGGCAACCTCAGTGCTCAGTCACATTCACAATAAGGAAGTGTTTCCTGATGTTCAGATGGGCACAAACAGAAATGGATGTGCCATTGCCTGTTGTCCTGTCACTAGATGCCACTGAAAGAACTGCCTTTGTATTTACAGCCTAGCCTTCAGATATGCATATGCACTGTCAGACATCTTATACACATTGAGAACCCCTTGAACATTCTTTTTTAGACAACATAGTCTCAGCTCTCCCAGTCTTTTCTCATATAAGAGATGCTCAAATCCTTGCTCATGTTAGTGATCCTTTGCAGGACTCTATCCTGCATCTCCATCTGTTTCTTCTACTGGGGCGCCTCCAACTGGACACAGTACTCTAGGTAGAATATGTTTACTGAGAGCTAAGCACTGTTGTTCCTAAGTGAGAAAAATCTTAGTGAATTTGAGAATGGTGTAGGAAGCCAGTCAAAATTTGAAAACTTTACACAGAGATAGGAAAGGAGTTGATTAGTGGGTTATTATTTGCATTCAACGAAGAGTCAGATTAAAGATCATGAAGCAGTAGTAACATATGCTATGGATTTAGAAAAAAACACTAGACAAAGTCAGGTGCTTCTTTAGCACTTACAAACTGTACAGGAGGCCTTTAACTTGTTTTGTACAGTGTCAAGACTGACTTATCTGGAACAAATCACAGATATGTCACAGATATAGAATTAGTCCTGCTTGGGGTTCTCCCCCCACATGAATCCATCAAAAAAGAGTATGAGGCCTTCATTCTCTCCTGGCTGTTAATTTTGCTTCCCAGTTTTGGCTGCTGTTTATATACTGGTTTTTGCATTAGGTGCAGAGGAACGTGGAGAAATTGCCTGTTTGAAACTAAAATTCTTAGATCTTTCACAAACTATTGGGTCACACATTCGTGTGCAGGTATCTGTATTTCAGAGGGTAGTTTTTAAACAAAATTTCTAAAGCGGAAGTGTTTAATGTTGAACTGGAAGGCTGATGTGCATCTCCATACTCTCGCTGGGGCAGGGAATACTTGGGAATACTTGGCCCCAGCACATAAAGTGAGTATTAACTCAACGTGCTGCCAGTGACTTTTTTGGTATCTGTGAGATAGGAATGTTATCTCAATGTGATGGATGTGAACTTAGAGACTTGGCCACGATCACCTAAAATGTATTTGTTCTGCTGCTTGTAGTGGGTCAGTGCCTTCAAACACTAGCTGCTTCTTTCCTGTATTGTTACAGCCTCCTTCAATAAATGACTGTAGTAGGAGTAGTGAAGAGCAGAGAGGGATTGGACAAAATGAACTTATTGATGTATGTGTAACGTTTGGGATACAGGGAGGGGCATGCTTAACAGTTCATGGTAGGTGAAATAAAAATTTAAAAAATATCTGAAACAATCACAATTATTATTTAAACAAATATTTTTCTTTTCAGTCACTCTGGTCTTCTACCAGCTTTTCAAGTTAACAAGTTAAAACAAGCAAACAATGGTATTTCTTAGAAAAGTGCATTACTTGTGTAACATTTTTGTCTTCATAATAGAAGGATAATTAACATCACTAATTATCTAATTAACTTCATTAACCATCTACCAACAGTGCACTGTGAAGTTGACATTATGTTCTACTGTCAACAAATGCTTTGATTTCTTAGGAAGTAATTAAAATGTAAATTAGCATGTCATTAAATGCACAAGGGAAGATTGGAATCAAATATTCATTTTAAAACTGCTCATAGCACACATTTTTAGTTCAGTGAAAGCAGGCACTTTGATATTAATGATGTATATTAAACAATTTCCATTATAATATTATTGTCTTGTTTAATAACTGGCTCAAAGCTAAATTACAGTATGCTGCAGCAAGCTGGAAAAGTTTCTTTAACTTTGAACAAAGAATTTATGTCCTCTTAAGAAGTTATTTGATGTACTGTTCATTTATCAGTTTCAGATACTTTGAAGATCTTAAAGAAATAACCCAATAGGTCAGCAGGTTAGATAACAGCTTAATGAAAACAAAAAAAATACAGGGCTATGTAATTTTATATAATACAAATCATAGAAATTTCTGGAATATTTGGAATTAATTTCCACTACTTAATAGAGACATTAGAATATAAAGATAGTGTAATGGCAAATACAAATCATTAGGCTGTCTCCCCCACAGTCCTTCCCCTTAAAAAGCCAACAGCAATTGCTACAGTAGGTGGTGTGTCACCACACAATGCACAGTAGGGAATCTATCCTAGGAACATTTTTCCTTTCTTGATTTATAGCAGTTACAGTTCATCTAAAACCAGTAACACAAGATCCATTACCCTTCCATAATTTCTTATTGGCAACTATTCCAAGGGAATTTTTCAATTTTTTTTTACATTGTTGTCCTAT